>CAJVQA010008540.1:0-12869 GCA_910591915.1 Cetraspora pellucida
GTAGTAGTCTATGTCATAGGTATCTGGTTCTTGAGAGTCAGTTAGAGTAGGCATTTTTCTGAGTTATTTTTGGTGTTGGGGAGTGACAGATAAGGGGTGTGACAAATAAGAAATGTGATAAATAAGAGGGTGTGATATATAAAGTAGCACCTGGTGTGACACCTAAGTGATTGGCATGATCAATGTAGAACAAAATTTGTGTAAATTTATTAAAACAAAATTAGTAATATTGAGTTTTGTTTAAAAATAGATGAAACAAAGATAGGTTTGTATAAAGTAATTAGTAATTTTGATTAGTAATAGAGATCTACAGGTCTGGGACGTCCTAGAGGGTCAGGGTCCTCCAAAAAAGAAGAAAATTTTTTCAAATGTTTTTAAAAAAATTTTGTAAGAGAGTTTCAATATATTTTCCAATAAAACTATCAGTTTCTGACTATATATTGAGTGTAATATATCAAAATGAAGATAAAATTGTGCTGAATCTTTTTGTTTTAAGTAGCTACCATGTTTTACTTAGTAAAATAATGAGTATTTAGCAATAATAGAAAATTATTTAATTTAGTTATATTCCAGTGATAAACACTTTTAAAGATATAAAAGTAGGCTGCCTATATGTAAATTTTATGAGGAACAATTTTATTTAGGCAGCCAAGATAGGTTTATCTAATAATAATTTCAGAAAAGAGCAGTTTTGTTTAGAAAGGATTTGGTACAAGTGATCATCAGAAAGAGTTAGTCTATTTAAAATTTAAATTAAACATTTTAAATTTATTTACATGAAAAATATTAATATATAAATAAGTAATTCTAAAAGAAAATATTAAATTTCAAGACTGAGTATATTTAATTATAAATTCTAAAACCTATATTCTAACTTTTCTTTAATAGTAATTGAATACAAACTATAGTTATCAGTAGAGGCCTGCAAATTGTCTATTTTTAAGGCCTGGCCCAGCCCACATTTAGGGTTAAAATTTTTATCTAGTCTAGCTCAGCTTGTATTTAGAGTTAATATTTTTTTTGCCAGCCTGTATATATTAAATTTTTTTTTCAACCCAACTCACAAAAATTTCTTATATAATTTTACAAAATTTTAGGCATTTACTAGACTTACAATTATAAAATTTTGCAAATTTTTCAGCCTAACCTGGCCTGCAATTATAAAATTTTGCTTTAGGCCCAGCCTGGTTTGTAAAAATTTAAGAGCTGTGCTAGGCTAAGCCATGCTGCAAGACCTAATGCAGGCCTCTAGTTATTAGTTTGTTTATTACTTAGTACATTTTTATATAAGCTACATATAAATTATTTTCATAAATGTTTGAATTTCAATTTTCTTTTAATAGTATTTGAATACAAAAAGCTATTGTTTTGTTTATACATTTTTTATATAAACTATATGCTGTACTTAATAGTTACACAAAATATTTAATTCATCAACATGGTTTAGTTTTTTCTAAAATATTAAAGGATTTGATTTTGTTAGAAGTAAAACTGACATCTTATAGAATCTGTGAAATGTTATTGTGACATATTTATCTAATTAGAAGTGTTCATTATGATTTATTTAAAACATGTGCATCCAGCTCTAAAGAAGCCATATAAAAGCATACAAGCCTCTATGTGGGACTCTACCACCCTCTCTAATTAAAGTAAAGTCAACCTGAACTGACCTGTTGTGCTGAGAATAGATATTAATTTCACCAACCTTACTTGGGTTAGATGTGAGATAATATCAAAGAGGGTGTAATTAAAGACAATATGATAGGTTCTGGCTTCAGGATTGTGAAACTAAAACATTTCTTATTAGCTTTATAAAAGCTATGAAAAATGTTAATTAACTAAAGGCTGTATAGAAGGGATTAAAGGTTATAACAAATAAGGTTAGAAACTGTTAAGAATTATAAGAAGAGTCATGGTCTTGCATGAGCTTTTCTTACAGTTAAATTCATAATATAAAGAGTAGAATATCTCCCTTTCAAGAGTATTGAAGTATCATCCAAGAGTTGAGAATAATTTATAACAGCTTCTAATAATTGTATTATTCTTACAAATATTAATAAAGTTAATAAAGCCCTCTTTAACTTGTAAACAAATAAACCAATACTCTTTAAAATTATGACACTTATATTATAATGCTTCTTATCAAATGCTTTGACCAGTGCCAAATTAAAAACCACCTCTACTATCCTTGAAGAATGTTATGCAGCATAATCATTTTTCTAGTAACAATTTGTTATATTCACCTTATCTCTGAATTTGCCTATATAACCTATCACAATCTTTGTTGAGTTTTAAGGTTTTGCCTTTTATCAGGAATTTTACTAGTTTAGCCAAATTTCATTAATTTTGTCATTTTTCACCAGTTTTACTAGAAAGTTTCATCTTTCATTTTTTGTCAGATTTAGGTTTCATTTTTTACTATTTAAAAAAATGGTTTTGTCTAACAACACTATTATAGAAATTATATAAAATTATAAAACTGTAAACTTATACTTATTTGAATTAAAAATTAACTTAATAAATTTATTTCATAAAAAAAAGAAAATTAAAATTCTCAAGTTCATAATTTTAAATATCCACTTTTAATAAAATTAAGCTATTCTGTAAACATATAAAAATATATGAACGAAGTTTTTAAACAATATTGCATAAAAATACTGGTTATTTTTTGACACACTATGCAAATTAATTCTATATTATAGGTACTTTGTTATTCATTAATAACTTACCAATCATAAGATCCTACCATCAGTCACTAGATATATTTACTTCTATTAAACTTATATATTGTTTGATTAAATATATAATTAAAATTTATTAATTATATATATATGCTTACTTACTGATAATTTAAACAAAAGGGGTGTGGTAACCTAGTGAAGTAGTCAGGTTGTCAACTTCCAAGTGGCAAGTCCAGAGTTCAAATCCTAGTGTTGATAGAAAATTTGAAAATTCTTTCTGTATTATGATTAACTGTCTCTTGCAATTGGTTAGGATAAGATATTTGTTACCTGTGTTGCACCAGTATGACTGGCAGGTCACATAGTATTTGTATAACAGTTACATAATAATATCCTTTGGGACAAGGGCTGTGGTTACACAAAGAAATGCAAACTGGTACTGGATGGTGCAAATCTACAATAAGTTCTTGTGGTCATGTAAATCATAGAAACCAAAAAAAAAAAGATGGAAGCCCACTTAAAAGACCTGAGTAAAGAGATAACCCAAGCTTTCAACAGTGCTACTATAAAAACTAGACTTATAAAATGGAGCTAGAACTTGTGAAACTGGGCAAATGTGCTGGTCTTTAAGAAGGAACTAAATGAACCAACCAAGTTGTTGAAATTTCTAGGTTCTAGAAAAAAAGTGTATATGTTAGCAAACATGTAAATCAGAGGTGTATGGTTTCAATCTACCTTTTTAGATTATCTGAAATGGCAGCTTAATAAATTTGAATTGAATACCAAAGTAGTAAGAATATGTTGTAAAGTAAGTACTAGGGTTAGAGTAAACTCTACAAGGACATAATAGTTTAATAGTACACTCTGACTATCAGTGTTGGTCTTAGTTATAGGATATTAGATCAGCTATAAGAATGTGATAAGAAGATTTTAAAAGGTTTAGTACAAAGTCAAAGGTTCTAAAAGAACTGCTTTAAAGACTTAGTGACTATAGCATATTTTCACTAGCATTGGCCAGGGTTGTTGGTAGACAAAGGTAAATGAGTAAATACAGAAACTAGAGTAGTTAAATAGGGAACCTACAAGCAGGTTCCAGATATGGCAGCTAGTGTAAAACCTTCAGGCAAATTACTTAAATTAGACAATAACTAAAGTTATACAAGTGGCTAGTTGTACACTCTTTCTATGATTGCACTCTGTAGTTGTAATGCAACTATTAGCCAAATATACTATTAATAAAATCCTGAGTCACAAGTACTCACCTTAATATTTTTTAAAAAAAATATAATTTAAACAGGAATTTGTTGAAATTTATCTCATTAGATATAGATAATAGATTATAATTAATTTTTTCCTCTAGTTGATATTACCTGATATTATAAAATTTTTATTACAAGTAAATAAATTTAATGTTGGAGGTTAGAGTTTGCTTTAGGTTAGATTAAAAGAATTTAGATATATGTAAAATTTTATGCTAAAAGGTTTTGCTTAAAAGTCAGAGCATGTTTTTTTAATAAAATCTTCTCTTTGATTTGATTACACAATATCTAGCAATCTGATTAGTTTTTATACAACCAGGTAATATCACCTACCAAATAAAAATTTTAAAAACAAACTAGGTGCTTGAGTTGTGTAAAGAAAGTTAGTAATGAGTACATTGCATTGTAAGAATTTTACTGATACATAGTGTATATATATTAGAATTTTATAGTTTAAATATTATTTTAGGAGAGATTATAGAATTATTGGCACAATTTAACTACAATTGTTAATTTATATATATTTTTTTGTATTAGAATGAAAGTAATGCTAGGAACATAGTATAATAAAGAGTATAGTTTAACTTAAATTTTGCATTTGTTCACAAAATCTTGAATTTGATTGGATATAGTAATTAGATAATTTTCATAACACAAAATACATTTTGTTAATTTATAAAAATAAACAGAAGGAAACATACCCAATCCAAAGTGAATGCAACACATAGTGTAATCAATTAAAATGAAAACAAATAATTTTAGTTTTAATTGATTACATCATATGTGGAATTTACTTTGAATCAGATATATTCTCTTCTGTTATAAAAATAACTTATAGAAATTATAAATGCATTATTATAATAAATTTCAAATTTGGATCTGATATAAGATACCACTATGATGTCAAAAATAAAAACATATGCTAATACTATAATATATAATTGTAAATTATATACTAATCATTTGTTTAAAACCTGCTTTAGATCTAGCCATCACACAAAAAAACAATTAGACTTTTATATCAAATAATTTAGATTTTTTAGACAATTCAAAGGGTATATAATTTTCATTTAGAAAAAAAATAAACCTTACTCAGAGTTTAGATCCTGATCATATGCTTAGACTGTATATTTATTGACACATCCTAAGTTTGAAGTTAATTATATACATTTATATTATAATTACAATATTAATTTGATTAATAACTCTCTATATATATATAAGGTACTAATTTACTATTTGTTTTTTAGATTGTTTTTTTTGGCATTTTCTGCACTTTGAACAAAACTCTCTTTATGTCAAACAATCAATCCCATTATCAGTCTCAGAACAAAGTAATAACCAGTATAATGAATATAAGTTAGTTTCTATACAAAATGCTGCAAATACACTTTGAGATAAAGATATTAATAGTAATACCATAAAGATGATAAACAAAAAAAAGAACTTACTTGTCAACTATCAAATGAAATGCATAACTTATCTACAAAAATTTTTAAAAATAACTTGCTTTTTTTAGATAAAAGAAAAGCTATATTACAAACACATGTATACAATAAACATATCATTTTTAACCCTTGTTAATAAATTAAAATTAGGAAAATATATGTTTGGAAATTTTAGAAAGAATAACAAGCAATTTGCAAAGATATTTAACTTGCATCTGAACATAAGGAAGTTTTCAGACCTACAGAACTTAGAAACATACTAAAACAAGAAGAATACAAAAAATAAGCTGTTCAACAATACCTTGTATTACCAAAAATGTTATAACTGTAACAAGTGTTTTAGCTAGAAAAAAAGTTTTTCTTTATCTATCATAAAGATTTTAGAATACACTCAGATTTTTTTTAAAAATAATATTAGAAGTCACTCATCTAATACAAGAAACAATATTTTTAACACAAAACAGAATACAACTAAGATTTAAAATTAACTTTTCTTTTACAAAAATTAGGTTTATGATTATATATAGCAAATTGGATACAACTATTTGAAGAAGCTTTAATTATGAAAATTATAAAACAAGATTATTTTTTTACTTAGTTTTTAACCTTACCAAGAATTATATAACTTATCTCACATTATCAATATAATTAATTAATTATGTTAGAAGTAAATAAGCTTATAAAAAAAGATATTATAAAACCAATTCCTATTATGCTTTTATGTTTTACTTAATGGATATTGTAATTTTAAGAAAAATGACAAAAATTGTTTAGTATTAGATCTTAAATACCTCAATTAGTATTTAATATATTACTATTTCAAAATAGAGAGCATAGAAACAGTAAAGCTTCTAATATTTTTTTTTTTTTATCTCCCTCCACTATCCTGAAGGTTCTTAGACATCTTTAGGATCTGTCACATCTCTTAAAGGCCAGAGTTATCATTCTGCAGAGATCATCAAATGGCAGGTGGCCTTTATATTCATCACCATGCTCATGAGATAGCTCATGCTCTGTTAAGTCCATCATATGATGTCTCGGGTCCCTGGTTCTGCAATGTAGGACCTACTATCTTTATTCGGTTTGCAGTTCCCTAACTTCACATAACCCACCAGCCAGATCATTCTTCTATTATTCATTTCTTTATTACTTTAAGCTGGGAAACCTTATGTTAATGACGTTTCGTGTCAGATTTTCCCTTTTCTGGGTGCCACATGACCTTTGTGACTATGTTACATGACTTATTTAACATTGTAGTAATCCATCCGAAAGTGGAAAGCTTCTCTTAAAGATCATTTTCAATCATGGTCCTGGCATGCTTTTATCTCCCAGTTGGACTCGAACCGGCAACCTTGCGATTGTGACCCTCAGAGCACTAACTACTGCACTATCGACCGGATAGAGTGCTTTTAATATTTTTAAATACTTTATAGCATTTTTAAATATAAAGAATATTTTTAAAAATATTCTTATTAAAAAATAAAACCAGACCTTCTTTATATTTAATTTCTTTAAAAAACATTATATGTTCACTGCTCTATTATTTGGTTTATCTATCTGTTCATTAATTTTTACAAAGATATTATGCTCTACTATAAAACATCTACATATATCTGGCATTAGAATTGTAGTATACCTAGATAAATTGCTTATAGTAGAAAATACAAACTTAAAACTATAAAATATTTAGATACTACTATAATTCTATTGGCCTCATTAGGTTTCTCTATTAACTGGAAAAAATCAATTTTAACATCTTTAAAGTTTATTAAATTTTTTAGTTTTATTATATGCTCATTAAAAATAACAATTTCTTTGCTTTATTACAAAGTAAAAGAGGTTATAAGAGAATGCAAACTTACACTCACCAAATCTATTATCTATATTTGCAAACTTGCTAACTTGATAAGAAAATTAATTGCAACAACAAATGCAATTTTTCTTGCTTAACTTATAATCAGAGATTTATTACAAAACAAAAATATTGCATTGAAAAGGTTAGTATAGGACTCCATATTTTTATTATTCTTTCAAAATATAGTATAACTTATTTGATAAATAAACAATCTTCAGAAATTAAACAAAATGTCATTAATTTAAGATCAGCTGAGTATACAATTTTTACAGATACTTCTTACTCTGGCTAAAGATAACCTATAAAAACCCAATAATCTTAGAAAGATAGGCACTGAACAAGCAACAGCTACACATAAATGTACTCAAAGCACTGGCTATGTTGAATGCCTTAAAATACTTCTTAAATTAAGAAATAAAAAATATAAAAATTATATTGAACAACATTACTATAGTTACTTATCTCAACAACCAGAGTGGCATAATATCTCTCCTGGTAAGCAGAATAGTTAAGTCAATTTGAACTTTTATCTTAGAGAAATTAATAAGAATTATAGCAATTTACATATCTAGAAAAGAAAATATAATAGTAGACAAAGCATTATAATTAATCAACAGATATGATTAGAATATTTATCTAAAATTCTTTTAGAAAATAAATTACCAACTGGAACCTATGAACATAAACTTATTTGCAAATATAAAAAACACAAAACTTCTAGAATTTAATATATAAAAGAACACAAATAACTAATAAACAATAAATGTCTTTTAAATTCTATAGACAGATTTATAAGATATATAAACCTTTTCTGAATATTATTAAACAGGGTTATATTCAAGATAATTCAAGACAGAGCCTAAGCAGTAATAGTTTTTTCATTATAAATATTAGCATCTTGGTTCTTGCTACTTAAAAAGATAATAGCATCAGAACTTCTACTGATTTTTACATAGACAATTCTGCCAGAACAAGCTTCTCAGATACATTCAATACATAATTTAGCATAAAGAATCTGTGTAGCATATATCTTTAAAACTCTTTTCAAAGTCAAAAATACTCACCTACAATATTCAAGTTCTCTTAATCTATCAGCATCTACTACAATTACATTCTATATATGCACTTAGAAAGATTGATGTAATATTCAGACCATTAACCTTATTAATTGCAATATTATCAAGATTATAGAATTTTTAGACTATTAGAAAAAATTAGGCAAGACTTATAATACTATTGCAGAATACTGTTCTGCAATTAGTAAGGTATACTATAAAGTTGAAGGTACAAAAATAAGAACACTTTTAATAATAGTTAGGGTTATAAAAGAAATTTAAAAAATAAATTTTTATTTAAATTTTTACAAGACATTTCAGATATTTTTTTTATTTGATATTATTATTTTCTAAAGAAACAATAAAGACTTATTATAAACATAAAAACTGGCCTTCTTCTTGGCATTAGTACTGGACTTGCCTTTTTGATTTACTTTAACTAAATTTATTAACATTATCTAATACTTTTGGTGGCAGTAATTTCAAATATAATTTGCCAAAAGAAGCAAAAATTTTGTTGCTAAAAGTTGTCAAAAATGATCAAAAATTATATTCATTTGAAAATATAAAGAAACTTCTTTAATATATTCTTTATCATCTTTAATTAGATTATTAAAAAAAACTAATATATATAGAATAACAGAAAAGTTAAATAAATGTTTATTTTAGTATCTAACAGTATTAATAAATCATTGTTTCCAAATACAGTTGCTAAGTGGATAAAGAAAATTTTGAATTACTTGACCTCAACTTGATAGCAAAAGATACAAAAGTACTAACAACCTTTTTTGCACAGAATTGAGATGCTAAATTATTAGCTATTTTGGTCTTAAGTAATTGGTTTAGTTATGTAATACACTAATAATTTTATTAACACAACATACAGATTATATTTGAATATAACAACCTACCTATTGCTATTATCAATTAAGCAACTTAACAGAAATCTATATACTTCATACAAGCATATAATCAGAATCTAAACTTAAGTAAGATTTATTTTATAAAATGATCAAGCATTATAAAGATCATTTTAAAATAGACAAATAAAGAAGGTTAGATAATAATTATGTAACTTTCTTTTCATCATCTTTTTCTTGCTCACCTTTTTTATAATATAATATAATTGCTTATATTCAAAACAGTCTAGAAAACAAATAGTAGATTAGTATCTTATATATATATATAGAAATTATTAATCAAATTAATATGTAATTATAATATAAATATGTATAATATAACTCCAAACTTGGGCAGCATTAATAAATATACAGACTAAGTATATGATTATTATATAACCTTCTTTATTTATTTATTTTAAAATAATCTTTGTAATACTTGATTATTTTATAAAAAAAAAATTTTTTTCTAATTTTTGAATTTAAGTATATTTGTTATTATAGTATTAGAATGTTCTTATGACTTTGATCTATGTTTATACAATAATCAACATACTGTTATTTCTTTAACACAACTCATATTAGCATATTTTGATAATTTTAAAAAGCTTTGTGTTTATTTTTTAATCTAATTCAATTTTAGTAACACAAATATATATCATTAATGTCTTATTTGTATATTTTTTTATTATTATAAATGCTAATATAAATATGTTGTTAAAATATTTGATAGAGAAAAAAATAAGTGCACTAATAGATTATTGTTTATATTTCTGGTTTTATTGCAACTTGACAGAGTTACAAAACTATTTTATAAATAATTAGCTTAATTAGTCATAGTGATTACTTAAACATATAAGATTATATAATTATTAAAGTTTAGGTTACTTAATTATATACAATTAACTAAAGCTGTAATTAAGTTGCAGAGAGTAAAAATTACAATTATATATATATATAATTAAATATAAGTTAAGTTACAGAGAATAATTTGGTATATTTGGGATGTAGTAACCTAGTGAAGTAGTCAGGTTGTCAACCCCTAAGTGCAGGTCTAGAGTTCAAATCCTATAAATGATGAATTTTGAAAAATAAGTCTGTGTTATGATAACTGTTTTTGTTGATCAGTTGGGTTAGTGTATCTGTAATCTTTAGTTGCATTATTTTGAATAGGAGCTTAGGACATCTATACAAAGCATAATATTACATCTATATAAAGAAATATTAATAACTAGTGTTGCAAAAGACTTTAGTGCAAACATATGATAAAACCACTAGGCATAAAAAGTGAAAAACTAAAGAGTTAGAAACCTATTTGGAAATCCTAAGTAAGCAAATAGCATAAAACTTTTAATAGTACTATCAGACTGATAAAAGCCTATAATGCATTCCCAATAAGATAGGCAAATAAACCAGATAGCAAAATGTATAGAGAAGCTTATGACCAACCAGACTGCTAGAATTATCAGAAAAAATGATACTAAGATATGCCATATTAGGCTATCTAAATTAGAAGTCTAAAGAGTCCTGTCAGTCCTGAGTAGTGGTTAGTAGATGACAATGAAAAAAATATTAGAAAGATAGATACTGGAGTTTTGGATAAATCTTACAAAGACAAAAGTATTTTAATAATTAACACTGACTGCAAGTAATGGTTTGAACCAAAGTAATACTGGGTAAGCTATAAGTATAAAATACAGAATGCACTGATAGGTTTAGTATAAAGTTAAATTTGACTTAGTGACCATGGTATATCTTTACTAGTTTACTAGAGTTATTGGTAGGGTGTAGTGAATATAAGATTAGAGTGTTTAATATAGGTTCTACAAATAAGTTCTAGATATAGCAACTAGTATAGAACTTTCAGACAGACTATTTAAATTAGATAATGACTAAAGTTGTATAAGTAACTAGTTGTATATTCATTCTATGATTGCTTCTGACTATTATGTCAACAGATGCTGGCCAACTGATACTACAAATAAAATTCTGGATTGCATGTACTCACCTTAATATTTAAAAAAAAAATAATAATTTGATATATTTTGTATATTTAAATATAATCTAGATTAATAAAGAGAATGTAATTATATAAATTAGTAGAATGTTTAGTAAAAATAAATTGTATAATAGATTATATTATTTAGAAAGTAATTTTTATAAAGTTAAAATTGTTTATTAAAATAATTATATTATATAAGAGTATTTAAGCTTAATAAATAAATTAAGAGTTTTTGTTTAAAATATTTTAGTTTTAAGTAAATGTTATAGCAAATGAATAAGATAAAATAACATAATGTTGAAGATTATTTTGTTTTATGTTTTGGTTGTTACTTTATATTTTGATTGTTGAAGGTATTTAGTTATAATGAATAATGTATAAATATAAGTTTATTTGTATTTTATTGAGTTTATAATTTGATTAGATACAACATTTAATTACAACTCTTTCTGCTAATAACTTGTATACAAAATTGTAGAAAAGAATTTTAGAAGTTTATCAGAAAATGACTATTAAAACTAACTTTACAGGTCTAACAAAAAAGATAGAGATTGTAAAGAAGATATAACAAGAAGAAAGTAGAGAATTAGAAGACCTGATAAAGAAGATAGAGAGGAAAACACCTTAGTTGACATTTTGGAAAGCAAAATTTTGAGAAATTTTCTATAACTTGGAAATGCAGATTTATAGATTACAGCAACATATAAATAGACAAATAAAACAAACATATCATTGAAGGATGTGCAAATAAGCCCAATTTGGATAGGGTTAGATATAAAACATAAAAAGCTCAAGAACAACAAGCAACAAATAGAAGCCAATAATAATTAGACTAAATATGAATAGCATACAAAATTGAAAAGAAAGTTTAATGACAACATACATTAGAAGAGCATATTTGGCAGTAAATAGCATACACAACAAGGTGTTTTTTAATCAAGCTAAAAGAATATCTGTAATATCAGAAAGAGAAAATAAAATCATAATCATGCTAACAAGACAAGATGCATTAAAGGTTGCTTTGTTATATATAACTAAAAAATAATTAAGAAAGCAGAAGATAAGCAGTCAGAAAAAAGAATAAATGCTATCAAACAAACAAAAATAATATAATACAAGAATTTACAACAAGACACATACAAGACAAAGGAAAAGAGATTCAAGAACAGTTGATGAACTTGAACTAAAAACAAGAAGAATACAAAATGCCACAGGAAAGAAAAACAGAAATTAAAGAAACAGTTAAAAAAGAAGTGCAGAACAATGCAGAAAGTGCACAAAGAGAAGCAAGCATAAAGGAAAGTTAGATAAACAATAATCAAGAAAAAGAGAATTCATCTAGCCAAAAAAAAATACAAAAAAACAAAAAGAAGAGCAAGAACAAAAAGACATTAGACTAGAAATTAAAAAAAAATTAACATAGTAGAAGAACCTCTTGAAGAGAGTATATAGGCCCCAAGCAAGAGAAAATGTAATCAGAACAATAGCTTATTCACAAATATATCAGCACACAATGTACTAGAAGAAACAAAAGAAGAATGCATAAAGTTTATTAGATGGTTTTTAAGAAATAACATATTGTAATAGAATTTATTTTTTTCCTATATTAGTATATATTTATTTTTAGTTCTATATTATATTTTATAATTTTCTTAATATTTTTACATAGT
>CAJVQA010008541.1:0-12868 GCA_910591915.1 Cetraspora pellucida
ATATGTTGTTTAATAATTGGTGGGTCAGTAATAAGCTCTTGGGGGAGTTTTATATTATTGAAGTGGACAGGTTGATGATAACGATTAAGAATACTGTTAATAGCCTGAGTAGGATGTGTTGTAAAGTTAGCACATCATTTGTCAGTAGCTTGGTTAATTTATTGTCAAAGTAAAAGAGAGTTTTCAAGATAGTGAGCATGAAAGAGTTGTTTCCAGGTTGAGTGAGCATGTTGGAGCCAAGTTTAAATAGAGGTTGAATCAGTGGAGGTGAGTAATGAAAAACAGCTAAATTTTTCATAGTGCTGGAACTATATATTACATATAAAATTTGTTTGTCTTTCATTTTTATGAACTATAATATAAAGAACAATATGCAGATATACCTTTTTCGCTTTTGAGCACTTATACAGTCTTCACGGTTGGCTATTACAATTCCTTTTAAATACAGTCAGCTCAACTAGCTACTCTTTCATTATGACTGTCATCTGAATAGGCCACACTTTAAAACTTGCAATTTTAACACTCACTTGCCTACTAATTCACTTTGACTACCATTCTGGCAGGTCAGTCACTAAAATATCACAATGCTTATAGGTAGAGTAGGCAGAGTCAAAGTAATCAGAATTAAAGTCAGAGTTATAGAGAAGACAAAATTACTAACCCTTATTTTTCCAAGCTTTACTAATCTATTAATGAATACTGTATAGGATCATGCTCAAGATTTTTAGATAAACCACAATTTGCTTTTCTAAGTATATGCACATCAATATATGCTGCTAAGAAAAATAATATTTTAGACTTAAGACTTATTATTTACTAGATTTACCATATCTTGTTAAAATCTAATAGGAGCATACATAGTATGTAAAAGTTATTACATGTTTTATCATAAAACTTCATAGGCCAGTCAAAATATTACAACAAGAAAATACATGTAATAACTGATTTATTGCACAAATCCTAACACCCATAACTTTATAATTGTTATTTTTACAAGAACTTTCACAGCAAAATAAACTTTTTACTTCTAGGATATCTTTCTTGTTTATCTTCCTTATAACAAAACTAACAAAATAAAAGTCTGTGTAAAAATATCAACCATGAAATAACAGTAAAAAAAAATTCATGAGTGAATGATTAGGAGCCATGTAATAAATAATTGCATATTATATATATATTGATCAGAATTTTCATAAGCTAAATCTGATAAATAATTGATATCATTTTCTTTTGGCACATATACTAGTTATAAGAAAAATAATGAATATAACAGGCTGAATTCTAAATAGCGCACATGCCTATTATTTTAATCTATAAAAAATACACAAAATAAACTTTTTTTATATGCTAATTTGGTTCTATATCATTTGAAATTATAAAACACAGCTCAATACTCACTAATAGTATGTTTAAATTATATAAATTATTTTTAAATCAATAAGACTTGCTTTAAAAAGATGGTTCCAATAATAATTATACTCTCACTTTTAATGATAGCTTATAAAAATAGTATTAGAATTAAGATGCCTATTATAAGCAGCTGTATATTAAAGTTTATATCGATATAATTTATAATTAAATTGGTTTCTTTGCTATATCAGGAACAAAGTTTGTATAATGTACAATATGTGCATAATTTACAGGCAAGTTAATATGCGTGTACAATTCTCAGCATATGAATGGGTAATCTGTCATTGAGACTTTGTATAGCATTCTGAACAATACTTAAAAAAGGTAGGTACCAAGAGCAAATGACTCTGTACACAAAATCTTGAAATTGATTGGTCCACGTAACTTATTCATCATTTAGGTTTTTTGGTTCAGTCACTGAAATATTCAGATTGCAAGTACTATCGACTTCTTTTATAAAGAGTTGTTTTTTTATACCAGGAATGAATTGCAATAAAGAATATAGTTTCCCATGACAGAAATGGTGCCTGCATAGATTTTCGAATTCCTGGTTTTGCACAACTGCATTGTGCAGTTACTTTTGTTTAGCATCGCAGACATTTGTCTAAATTTGTGCTAATGTATCATAAAATAATGCTTCACATGTTTTTGATGTATTGTTATGCTTTAAATTAGGTTAGTATAAATACGTATAAAAACATATGATAACACACTGGTAGATCCATGAATTAAACAAGTAATAACAAGTATAACTTTAATAAATAGAAAACCAATAATTCTGAATTATTGGTGCCTTACTATGACCATACCAACAGAATAACTCGATGATTGCATCATTATTATTATTATCAAATAACTCCATTATTTGATGATAACATAATCATCACCAAAAGAATGTGAGTCATTCTGTTGTTATGATCATAGTAAGGTACCGGTTAATATTATTATTGAATACTACTCAGTCAATAACTCGTTTATCTGACTGTGAATTTAATATGTGTCATTTCAGAACCCCTTTAGGGCCCAGAAGCTGACATATTAAACTTAATAGCCAGATAATAAATTATTTTCCATTATTGGCTGCTTCATATTCAATAACTACATATATATATATTATCTGTCAGATTAACTCAGGTTATTTAAAACAAAATAGGTTATTTTGGTTATTCGACAGAAATTGATAGTTTATTTTTGTTATTTGGCAAAAGTACTCAGGTTATAAAAATCTATACCAGAAACAGAAATGGAGTGTGAAGTACATATATAAAGTATGGTTTCTTAGGAATGAATTTGGTATGTGCTATTCTTAGCATATGGTTGAGTTATTCTTCATCATGACTTGTGTAGCATCCTGAACTAATACTTTAAAAGGTATGTACCACCTCTGTATATAGATCTTGTAATTGGTTGGTCTGCTGACTTATTCATCATTCTATATTTATAATTTGTTTTTTATTAATACATACAATGAATTTATTTTTTTATTATATCGAAGTTCTAATCTGATTAGCAATTTAAATATGAAAACTTACCATTTTTTGTTATGACTTTTGTGATATTTCTGGTTCATAACTCACTTTTTTCCTGATTTATTTATGCTCTATCTGAATTACTTATTTTTGGTTATTTGTATTATGCTAGCCCTGATTTTGCTTTTTTGTTAAACTGTTAATTTGGTTTTCGTATAATGATTTGCTATATTAATACCTTAAAATTTTAAATTTATTGTGTCAAAGTTCCTTATCTCATTATTGATTTGATTGGAATTAGAGATGGATTTCATGCATGCACATGTTTCCATTTCATGCGCATTTTATCCCATCAAAATTTCTCTTCTTTTGATCATTTTTACTTTTTTTTACTTTTTTTTATCATGCAATATCATGCGTATGAAATATTTTGTACACATAAATACTCATTTTTCTCATTACTAATTGGAATACCTACTATTTCTTATTGTGGCTTTGGAATTTGATGTTTAGATTCTTGACTTAATTTTTTCTTGTTTAATTTGTAGCTATAGCTTTATTGCCTATTTTTTGGCATTGATTTGCAAATTACGTTACTGTTTTACCAGGAATAGAGTTTGTACAATGTACAATGTAGTGTATGTTATATGAACCTGTACAAAATCTTGGATTGGAGAATATGCATACATTTCAGATTTAAAGTCATCCAGTTTTGATTTCTATATGAAAAAATGTTAAATTGGATTTGATAAAATATAACAAATACATGTTTTAATATGTATAAGATTATTTGGCCTGCATTAGCATAGCATCTGGCTTGCATTAGCATATCATCTGGTCTGCATTAAATATAATCCAGCCTGCATTAACATTAATAGGCCAGTTTCTAAGACTGGCTACCAAAAAGTTTTGAACATCACATAACAAAGATATCAAGCACTAAAAATTCATATAGCTTAACAAAAAAATACAACCAAAAAAATTTAAATATTAAGTAATAAATTAATTATTTTATTTATTTCAAATAACTTAATAATTGTATTATTTATTATAACCAGAAAGTATTACACTTAGTGTTGTTAGGTGAAACAATTTGGGGCAAATAATGAAAGATGAAACCTAAACCTGGTGAAAGATGAAAGGAAAACTCCTGGCAAAACTGACGAAACCTAATGAAAGATAAAAGACGAAACTCTCCAGTGAAACTGACAAAACCTGATGAAACTGGCAAAACTTCTGGCCAAAATCAAAACCTCAAAACTCAGCAAAGATCAAATCCTCTAATACTTTGGAAAAAACTAAGCCATGTGTATGAATAAAATATTTTGTGTAACTATTAAGTACAGCATGTGGCTTATATAAAAAAGTATAAACAAAGCAATAGCTTTTTGTTTGTATTCAAATACTATTAAAAGAAAATTAGAATTCAAACATTTAATGAAAATAATTTGTGTGTGACTCATATGAAAAATGCACAAAGTAATAAACAAAACATTAATCTTAACTCTAATTAACCTAGTTCTAACAACAATAACCAGAATCATATTATTAATCAAATAACTGTTAGTATATTATATTATCAATAAAATAAACTTGTTAGTAAATTGATTGTTGATAAATTGTACTGTTGGTGAAATGATTGTTAATAAATGAATGAAACCCTTTTGTTAGTTATGTTTGCAAGTAATGATTATTGCCTCCACTTGGGATCATCTGATTACACAATAATAATAGCTTCATTACTTTATTGATATTAATTGTCAGTAAAATAATAGTTGATGAAATAATACACTATATATTTACTGTTTAATTTCATTTTACTATATTATTATATCAATTATAGTGAGTGACTATGTATAAAGAATATTCAATAAACTATATAAGTTATTAAGTTTTATTTCACACTGTCATATCAATTTTTTACATTTTATACTCATTGACTAAATTAATGCAAATGGAACTTTTGCAAATTTAATTCAACCAATTGATACAAAATTTTGCAACATGTTTAACAGGGTTAATAATGGTATCAGTCATATAACATCGACAGTTCCTCTTGTTATTTAATTATGATATGTATATTACAGAATTATGTTATAGTGATATAGTATTGTTATTACAGTATTAAATACTATATAATAGTATTACAATATTACAGTATTATAGCATTGTGGCATTATGGCATAATATTTACAACAATCAAGTAGTGTATGTAATTAATTTTACATATCATCTAGTAAAATGCCAAAGCCATAATTCAGTAATTCTATCATCAACACTAGTCTGACCCAGTTATAATAATGTATAGTCTTAAGAATTAATCAGTACAAACTGGTTCAGAATGGGTTAGTCTTAAGATTAAGATCAGACTAATTTTTTTTGACTTTCAGACTGGTCTTAAAACTGACTGTAGTTCATTAGTTTAGACTGAACAATATAACATTCCTAGATTAGGATGCATAATGCACATAAAAGATCATCTTTTTCGCATAGCATATGCTTTGCATAATTAGATAAAAAAGTAATAAAAATTATATGCATATATTGTGATTGGTAGATGAATGTTTTGAAATAAATTCTATAAAGACCTGATGTAGGTTCTGAACAAAAATAAAATACAAGAAAATTTTTTGATCAATATTGAAAGATTCTAAAAAAAATAGACAAGTGATGATAAATTTAAATATATCACATAATTTATTATATAAATTTGACTTATATCACATCTATCACATAATTAGCTTCAGCCAAATTGCAAATTGCATAATTTACCTCATTGAATTGCATAATTCTGAACATTCTAGTATACTATTTTTAATACTGGCCATTTTATACACAGATTAGATACTATTAATTATTCAAAATTAGACCTGATATGCAATATGCTTCTGTGATAAAATTAAATTTATGCACTGTTAACATATGATAGCATCTACAAAAAACTTTTATCACATAATAACATAAAACTGTTATCATGGAATAATGTTCACAAAACCATTAACAAGTAATAATGTTTACAAAAAACTATTATCACATAATAACTGTTAGTCATAGTTGAGTTAATTTTATGATAGGTTAAATAAAATCAATGTTACATGATAATGTTTACAAAAACTGTTATCATGTGATAATATTTATTAAAAAAACTATTAATTTAATACCTCCTGCATTAACACCCTGTATTAACACCTTGCATTAACACCCTGCATTAATATCCTGCATTAATACTCCTATTTTCTGCACCTCTGCATATTTTAATTAATCATGTGATGTTTAGAACTTTGCTTAAAAGTAGATTTAAGTCAACTTCAAAAAGTTCTTACTAAGTCAACTCAAAAACTAACTTCAATAAACTTTTTAACAACCTATAATAATTTAATTTATTAGTATTTAACAAGCAAATCCTTAGTAAGAACTATTATGTTCTTGTTAAATATTTTTCTAAAATTATCAAAGTATTTACAAGTCTTTTTGTTTAACATTTTAAATTCTCAAGATATAAAATTTAATAATAAAGTAATCATTATAATTAGTGCTTCATGTATTTTCTCAATAGAACTTTGTATATATAAAAATAGAAGTTTGAACACTTTATAACTAAATTTATTATAGTTTTTTTATTAAATTATTTTGAAATATAACTCATGAATTAATAGCACAGTAGTTAGCACTTTTAGGTCTCAATTACAAAGTTACAAGTTTGAGTTAAAAAGTGACAACAACTCTGTCAGAAGCACAATTGGAAAAAAAAATTTGCAAAAGACTTTCATTTAAAAATAAAATAAGATTTATACAAAAAGAATGCAGTTATCAGTATAACTATAGAGTCAAAGACAACCAGATAAAAAATAATCTAGTAACAAATAATATTAATATTGAGAAAGACTGTTTTAAAAATACATAATAGTAAAATTAAGAACTTTGAAATATATAAACAATCTGGTTAGTAGGTTATATAATGTTAAGGAACTGCAGACTGAAAAAGATAGATTTTATACTATGAAATCAGAGATCTGGAACATTATATAGTGACATAAGTTATCTCATGAATTTGGTAATATATAAGGGCTATATGCTTTCTAATAATCTTTACAGAATGATAACTCTGGCTTTTAAAAGATGTAACAGATTCTAAAGGTGTCTAAAGACCTTTAGAATAGTGAAAGAAGATAAAAAAAATATTATTCAGGAATACTAACTTCAATCTAATAAACATTATATAATTTTAAAAATTACATATTATAATTAATATGTTTATAATATTGTATTTATTAAATTTCAAAACTTTAATAATAAATTTAAATATCTGATATTATTAAAATAGTAGTTATATTATATAAAAAACCAAGAAAATAATAATTAGACTCAATGCATAAAGCAGACTATAGAACTTATTGTGGCTGTAAGAGCTGGGCTCAAATGGTGATGCTTTTGTAGAAGACAACATATCAAGATCAATTACAATATCTTTAAAACTCTTTGATCTTAATGCATGCTACAACCTATTCTTATATAATAACAACATATCACTTATTCATCATTTACAAACATTACATTTTTTTATTCAATATTTACAACATTATAACTTTACCAAACTATTTAAAATATCTATTATTCTATTTTATACAGAAACTCATATTTATTCTAACTATAATTACAACTTACTTCCTAACCATACTATACTCTTATATTATCAATACTATAAATATTATTAATTGCTTTTAAAATCTTCTTCTAATCTTCTTACCAATGATACTTTCCTCAAACTCAATATTGCAACATATAATGTTCAAGAATACAATACACAAAAAAAATGTTTAACTTATAATATACAAATAATTAGTCTTACTGAAATAAAAATTTCCAAAAATACAAAAACCAAGTTTTGAAACACATCTCATTATTCATACCTTTGGTTCAACTCTACAGAATCTAAAAAAAAATATATATATAATGATTAAAAATAATATTTAGCCTCATATACATAATATAATTATACAACCTGGTAGTACTATTGCCATAGATCTGTTTTTTAAACATAATTACAAATTCAGAATTATTTCAGTATATCTCTTATTTACTAATACTGCTAATTGTAAACTTATACAAAACATTACTACTATATGATGCAACAAGCAATATCATCTAACCTATACATCATTATACTTTGAGACTATAATGCAAACAATAATACCATAACACAATACCAAATTTCAACTACAACAAACACTATAGAAAGCCTAGAAAAAACCTGACATAAAATTTATATTAGTATTATTAATGTCACACTTCAATATATTCCAAACAAAAAATATATTATTAAAAATTTTATTATATATTTACATCAAAAGCAATCCAATTACATCATAACCTTAAAACTATTAGACATATTATACACCATGTTAAAATTTTTTTTATACCAAATACCATTATCTACTAATATTCAAAACCTTATTGATCACATTAATAGTACTTATAACTTTACTATTGAATTACTACCCAACTACCAATTCAAACTAGCCACTTGGATACAGCATACAAAAACCTTTTGAAAAACACTTTATAATGTCAGAAACATCAAAAATTCCAAACATCTTTACAACCATATTAACACAGCTACAAACAAATGATGCAAACAATTATCTATTTAACCAACTAAAATGATTAATAGTATATTAAACTGATATACAGTTACAATACATCTTCAATATATTAAATCTATCAATAGTCTAATTACTAACCTTACAGAGATCAAATAACATATAAGTAAACATTTTAAAACATGGACACCTATCATCTATTTGATAAAGATATCTTAAATCTTGACTGAAAGACTGTATATCAACTTAATACCAGCATTAATACTGAATAATACTCTTTTATACTCCAAGAAATTACTACAGAAGAAATTATGAATACTATACAATAATTACCTAATAACAGAGCCTGTAAGCCTACTGGAATTAGTTATAAAATAATTAAAAATCTTAGTCCTAATATGTAATTTGCACTTACAGCATTTTTTAACAAATGTTTAACTATACAAAATCTTCTAAAACAATGAAAATCTAGTAGAATATACAGTCATCCCTCCATATAGTCACCTCCCATATAATCACATCATATGTAATCACATTTACGTTTAGGCTAAGCTACAATTTAATTTATAAGAAATAGCTCTCCATATAAGCACAACTCCTTTATAAGCATATTTTTTAAAAAAATTACTATGTGCCCAACTGTGTGATTATATGGAAGGATGACTGTACCTTATTACAAAATACCAAAATTTAATAAAAATCTTAATAACACTTAACCTATTAGTTTAATTAAACACACAAAGAAACTATATACTAAAATCTTTACTAACTGTTTATTATAAGTTTTAACTCAACACCAAATTTTTAATTTACTAATTATGTTGCACTTTCTGGCAACTCAACTAACAATCCAATTTATATACTTAACAATTTTCTTGAAAATATTAAATGCATCAAAAAACACATCTGAATTTTGTTTTAAGACATGAGAAAAGTGTATAACTTTGTAAATTTACACCTTCTAACCAAAGCTTTACAATGTCTCAATATGCCTAACTAATTAGTTAATATAATACCTAATCTTTTACACAACCAATCCAACCAAATTATTACTAATTTTGGACTTACACCCTTATATAAGGTACAAGATAATATAAACCAAGACAAAACTATAACTCCTCTCTTTTAGCAAAGGTACTATGATTCTTTAATAAGTTATATATACAAGAAATATACTGGCTATACTACAACAACTAAATGGCTTACTTATATTAATCCTAATAAATATTAATTTACTATTGCCTTTATATTAGTACTGGCATACATGAATGATACACTATAGCTTGCAATCTCAATCAAAGAGCTTCAAGCAATAACTCAAGCAGTTGCATTCTTCTACACAATAATTCATATAAAAGTTAATCTACATAAATCCTTTTTAATTTCAAATACTAAATATATTACCTATATTAACTTTATGAATCAAACTATCCAAGCACAACTACATAATACCCTCTTTAAATTTTTAGAATGCTAGTTTACAGCTGTCTTACAATATACAACCCAAACAAAATTAATATAACAAGAAGTGCTTGAACTTAACAATATATTAAAAACTAAAAATATTACAGATAAACAAGCTGCATATATTATAAACACTGTAATTATTCCTACTTTGAAATATTATATACACAATATAGTATTACTATATACAATATATAACTATATATTATTATAATATCTTACTACAGCCAGACACAAAGCTAAACTACCAGTATCTATACCAAATAGTATATTCTTAAATTATAATATATATGATATTAAAAACATATAAGAGATACAAGTACAACATCATATATTCAAATTTCATCTCTGTACTAATAACCCAAATCTAATAGGCATCAGTACTTATATCTAACTTCAACAACTGCAAAACAACTTGTGGTTTACAACTAATATTTTACAATATTCTTATTTATATATAAATGAACCCAACAAAAAACACAACTACTTACAAAATTATACAACTATTTAACAAGCTTTAAATAACTCTGCAAGCCAATTCTAATATTCTTAATTCTATATGCTTCAATATTTATATACACCTATTGAACAATTTAAGATAAGGTGTTGAGTAAATATTAGGTTAAGATGATTAGTAAGGAGTTTGATATATAGTTTTTTAATATGTTCAACTAGGCTAATAGGTTCTTCATATCTATAAATTTTATACATAATACAAAAAGCAACTATGCATTAAAGAAATAATATATCTTGAGCAATTAGCATTATACAACAACTTTATATTACTTGATTAAAAGCATATATTCTCATGATTACAATATATACTTAAAGGTTATAAACTATTATGGTTTATTATACTTGAAAATATAATCATTACTAACTATCAATCCAGACTAATAAATTCTTAATTGCAATTGCTTGATACTAATTATATATTATTTACTATTAAACATTACAAACATGTATCTAAATCTTAAATAATTGCATATAATAATAATAACAACAATATTACTATTAGAAAGGCATAAAAATATAACCAAATAGAAGATACAATATCTATAACACATTAGTTAATTAATTTTGACACTTTATATACTGAACTATATCTTTCAGTTAATTATACTTGCAAACAATGCACAGGATGCTATTTTAACTCTAATTGTATACAAAATAAATGCATATTTAATATTCTTACCAATTTTACAACTAAGTTCCTTGAAAGAAAATTAATTCTAATTCCTCTAATACTCTAGACCTTCATGCAAAACTACTTAATTTATTATACTCTATTGCATTTTAAAACCTAACAACAATATCTTTACAATCTAATATTACAATATATAACAATACTATATTTGACATCTTTATACAAAATCAAGTTGCACAAACTCTACAACAAATTGCATAGAACAGTTTATTGCATTCATGATTCACATTTTATATAGATGGTTCTATAAGCAATATTACAAATAACAGATACAAAATGAGTATTAGATGGATCCAAATTCAAGATAAAACCATCTTGATTAATATTTTGCAGAAATTAAATTCTGGCTTTCATTATATAAGACAGAGCTTATAACAATTTTCTCTTCAATTAGCACCTGTTCAAAAATGAGTATTATAACAATATATATACACTTAAATCTATTATTTTCAAATATAACAAACTTTTAGAATTACTATTTACACCTAACAAACAATACTCTTATAGCTACTGGCCAATATTGCATATATTATTTAACTTTATTACTGCATATTAAATTCAAGTAAATCTTCAAAAAGTAACTGCATATAGTAACAATACATTTAATAATATAGCTAACAAACTAGCCAAAAATTTTAACTAACCACATATACTTACTATTCTTTACAATAATATATATAATCCATCATATTACTTTTACTATAACAAATACTCTATAGAGCAATCTGCATATAGAATAATTAAAAATACTAGCAATACTATAGTATAGCAATATGGTCCTTACAATATTAAATAGAAAACACTTTACCTCTATTCTTACAAATTAACTGGAAAGCTACTTAACTTTTTTTTAACAACAATTATAAAAGATCTACATCTTATATTAGCTTTAGCTTATGTTATAAAAAAACCTTTAAAATTAAATTTATGTTAGAAATATGACCTACAATATCTCATTTTCACTCTCTTTATCCAACAATATACTCTGATAAATACTGCATCTCATGTAATACATATAACAGTTAGTTATATTGGCTAATATATCCAATTTCATATATACTGAATTCCATCATTATTAACACAATATAATAATTTTTTAACAACTTATAACTAGACATAACAACTATATAATTACAAGAACTACATTATAAACTTATTAATTACCTATGTATTTCTTCAAAGAACCTTATTAGAAATTATACAAATATATACACAACTATACAAGGCTTTGTTTCAACTATATTAATTAATACTATATGAGAATATACTACTAGTAACCAGTTGCAACTAATATTACAATAAAATTCCTAATTCAACTATCTTAAAACATATATAACCAAATCTAGAAACCATACTATATCAAACTATCAGAATAAAAACAGCAAAACAATATCTCTAATCAAACATTATATAATTGATCAACAAATTTCAACACTTTAACTAGACTATTCTCACAAACCAAATTATTATATATTTACAGTTGCACTTGAAAACTTTCAGATTAACAGCATATAGGTAATTTCTATAACTTTTATATTTGTCTACCACAAGAAAGAGCAAATAAAAAACTATTTAAATGAATATCTGAATAAATAAACTATAGTACTTTTACTAATAATATCTTTTATTTTTTTATTATTATTATTTTTTTTATTAATATAATGTTCAAGTAAAAACTTTGTATATATAGAATTATAAGTTCTAAAATTAAAGATTTC
>CAJVQA010008542.1:0-12867 GCA_910591915.1 Cetraspora pellucida
TTAGTTGTTAGGTAAATCTATATAATTGCAAAAGTAATTCCAAGAATCTTAATAAAGTACTAGCATGACTGCTTAAGGAAAAAAAAAAAAATTTGTTTTTTTGCAACACCAAATCTTAACACATATAAGTTAGATTGTTTGTATATTTTGCAAACAAGTTTTTTGCTTTAATTATAAATAAACATCAATAACTTAGTTTGCAAAAAAAAAGTTATACTGTTGCATTAAAATTTAAAATAATAATATATACAGAAGACATTTTCAATTATTATACATTATGCTTTTACAATATTAATTAAAACCAAGTTTAAAAATAAAAAAAAATTAAAAAATAAACTTAAAGCTATAAGAAGCAAAAGTTAGACATAAGTTATTGAAGATTATAGCTAAAAAGTTATTAAATCATATTTATAAAAAAACAATAATGGATCAATTTTGTAACTCTCTTTATAGATCCTTTGTACTAAAATTTTGCTAAAAACATTTAATTATTACTCAAACTTTATTAAGTAAATCTTATTTATACTCTTAAGTAAAGTTGTTGAGCTCACTTTTCTCCTCCTAGGCAGCCAAGTTTTAGGTTCTAATAACACCTGGCTCTTGAGAAAAGTCCTAAAAACCAAGATTTTAGTTTTATTTTTTTACTACATATTTTATTAAGCTAACATATCTAACTCATTAATAGAAATTACTAAGCACCTCAAACCGGTCATTTTGATATATAATTTATTATAAACAAGCCAAAACTCACTAAGTTATCAACAAAAAGATGAAAATTTAAATCTGTCTTTGCAGGTTTTTTTAGTAGCATTTTAGGAAAAATGCTGAGTTGGCCCAGAAATTTCACTTTTCTGGCACCTATTAAACTTTTCTAAACATCCAATTAGCTTTTACAAATATACCACACTTCACAGATTGTTTCTAAATAGTCTGGAAGTCTGAATAATTAAGAAATTTTTCTTAAAATTAGCATTATACAAATAATTCATACTATTTAAAATTTATAAACACTACTTATAAAGAAAGTTACACATAATACCAAGCATTAATACTGTGGAACCTGACTCCTTTGACCTTGAAATTACATTGCCAAACATAGTAACAGTTCTGATACTGTTACTTATGATAGCAACATTCATACCCTTAAAATCCTACTTATCAATTTCAATCCTAAAACATGTGATCTTTAAAACAACTTTTATTTCTTCGTAAAACCTACTGAACCTGTTATTACTATCTGTTATGTAAAAAATATTATATCTATTTTGCTTTACAACATATTACTATTCTAGCAAATTCTCAACTGACTCCTGAAAACACCTTCGATGCATCTTACTCTATGGAAATTAACTTTGATATAAAACTCTTCAAATTTCTAAAAAGTCTCACAAGATCCAAATTTCAACCAAAACATAAAATTACTCACTTATTTCCTACCTTCTGTAGTGATATTAGGAAAACCTTTACAAATCCTGTTTCTTTCAAACTATTCTCTCATTATACACATATATGCATTATATATAAAATCAAGAATATACTATATATTATTCTTAAAGATAACAAACACTTACTTGATCCACAAGTTCTGACTTTTGTAATTGGTGAATGAAGCTTTCCTGCTCATGCACAATGCATTCATCTTCTTAAACTTAAATACTTAACTCCCTCAACACCTATGAACTAGGAATAATGCAATTTATATTATAAAATCAAATGCTGGCAATTATCAGCTAAAAATAAATGTATATTTTTTAAGAAATTTCTTCAAAAATTGTCCAAAAAAACCAGAACTACAAATGAATCTAAGGATAATGATCAAACTAAAAACAACAAAATACAAAAAAAACTAAAATAATAATGATCTAAAATAAAAAGACAAACAAAAAGAAAAAGAAAAAGAATCTATACAAAAACATAATACAACAAATAACTTCAATTGATTTTTGAATTATCCTATTACATCTGAAATGCAATAATATAGTAAATTAAGCACACCATTAGCTTTAAAAGTTTTTTCACTCCTAAAATTATATCTTGTAAATTTTAATCCTAGACAAGAAATCCCTACTAATTTAACTGATTCAAAACTCAGCAATAGACCTTCTGCTAAATACTTATTTAACTACATACTTAACAAAATAGCTAATAGCAAACCTAAGTATCTAACAGACTTTATCCTTAAAGCTAATCCTGAGTTTGATTAATCAAACTCTATTCCTTTCAAAGTTTTAGTTAAAACCCTTAAAGGCTTAGTTGCAAAATTTACAACAGTACTTTTTGCTTAACTGGATTATATATATATCTTTCAATTACATTATTCTATTTTATCATATTCAACAAACAACAGAAAAAAAGTTGCCATTAACATGGCTCATTTATACTTATATCTAAATCATACTTACAAAACTATTAACTTTGAAAAATTTATAAAAAAACTCAATATCAAACCTCTACACTTTACTTTAAATTTTAATATAGATTATACTGCATATAAGCTATTATTTGATATCCAAAATGCAATAGATTTAACATTAAAGTCACATTAAACATTCTTGCCAAAAAATTTGAAGATGACTTCAAAATTTTTTCACTTAAACCTCATACCCAAACCTATAAAACCTGGTTTCAAAAATTTTTTGATAAATACAAAATTCAATTTGAAAAAATTGATCAACAAAAAACAAGCAACTACATCAAAATATTAATATCTCAAAAGCTTGTTAAAGACTGCAAAGAACTTTTACCAGAAACTTACTCTTTTTCAAATATCTTATCTTTACTCCAAGAATGCTCTAAAGCTACTTTCAAAGCAGCACTTCATCACTTTTATAAATGTTATAGCAAATCATGCAACTTACTTCCAGATAACACAGAACACAAGCTCGAAAATATTTCTTAATTTTACTTCTCTCAATTATTCAAATCTCATCCAGTACTAGAATCTAATTCAACAGAATGGGAATATCCTTCTTTAGAAACTAAATTATTTCAACCTGATGAACAACTAGCAGCAACCTTTGCAAAGCCAACACCCATAACTAAATTAAGAAAATTAGCGATATCTACTGAGAAAAGCTTTGCATTATTTAACAATATTAATAGTAAAGTAGCCTAAACAACTTACTATTTCCACCAATACTTAAAAAAATATCTACAAACAGCAGCTGAAAATAATAGAATTCAAGAGTTATCTAAAGAGAAAGCTTTTAAAAAAATCATAGACTCCACTACTGATACATATACTTTAGCTCATATAATTACCTATTACAAAATCCGATCCTAATTTAAAGTCTCTCTTAAATAAACTAAAATTGACTAAGACAAAACTTACTACTCAGAAGCAGAAAATTTTATAATCAAACACCTCAACATCTCAATTGCTACTTAATACAATGACATGCTCTTTATGCAAAACCAAAATGAACCTGAAGCTAAAAAAGAAAATCTAACTTTATCTACTACTTAGGATAATAATCCTAATAACTCCACTTCTCAAAATAAACAGTTGACAATTTCACACAAAACCAAAAAACTCCTTTTTAATAAGTTCTTCTACAGAAAACATTAAAGCAACTGCTGCTTCTAAGATTATGATGTCCTTCATTATTAGTGGGCCATTCTTAGAAGAAAATAATGATAGTAAGCAGGCAGAAAGCCTATTGTAGTGAAGGACCAGGATTATGTTAACCAGACCCAACATACTGGGCAGGTTATGGTATCCTTTACAGCTATGCAAGCCAAGCTTAAAACAGTGAGTGACTTTGTAGAAGACATTACAAATACTATCTCTACCTCCAATGCTTCATCTTCTACTAAGATAGACATATGCCATACTAAATTCTTAAATCAACACAACCTACCTCAAATCACTGAACCTGTTTTACTCAAAAAATTCATTTAACATCTACATTTAAATAACTTTCTTAATCCAATAAAAATATCTATAAATTTTAAAAAAACAAAATTACACATTTACTTAAAAACTACAAACCAAATACTACTAAATCATACAGAAATAGATTCTTCTCTTTACAATTCATATAGTCATTTATCATTACTAACATCTTTCAATTGGTTAATTTCCAATACAAACTCTACTAATTTCTTTACATCTAATTAACCAATCTATCTAAACAATTCTACAACACCTCCTCTCACTTCATCATTAATCACACCTAAACATACCTCTATACTAATTAAAATTGGATCAATAAACATAAATGGTCTCTCTCAACCTAACAAAAAACTTTCCTTAATAGAACTATTACAAGAAAACAACTTTGAAATATTTGGACTCTCTGAAACACATTGTCTTTTAAAGAAGGAAAAATTTTTAGTAACCAAATTCAAAATTATACCAGTTTCTGAAGCTTATATACAAATCTTCACCAAGCTGATGTTGGCATATTTGTATACAAAAAAATCTCTAAATATATTGCCAAATCTCATGATTACAATGGACACATAATTGGACTCACTTTCACTTCAAAAATACATCTATCAGACTTCTTCAAGTATATTTTCCAACTTATATAAAAAAATAACTTCATAAAGAAATTCAAGACTACTTAATTTCCCTTATCCAAAATAACAAATATAAATTAATTATTATGGGAGATTTAAACAGTATCCCAAATCCAAGAATTAACAGATCTTCTTCAAAAAAATTATCTATTCCAGAAAGCCAAATAATTCAATACTTAATTAGCTTCCAATTTAAGGACATCTATCACTTCTTCTATTCTAATATATCAAACTTCACTTTTAGTCGAAACAACATACAAAGCCAAATCAATCAAATATGAACTAACTTATCTATCACTAATATTGACTACACAGAAATCCTCCCTATTGGTACAATTGAATATGATCATCAAATTATAACTTTTAAAATCTTCATTATAATCAATAAACCCAAACATCATAAACAATATAAATGTAAAGCCTTTCTTTGGAAAAACTGTACTAAAGAAAACCTTGAAAACTACAATGAACAAACTACCAAAAATCTTTACCATTTAACTTCAATAATTTCCACAATCTCTAACCAAAAGCAACTCAATACTACATGGAATAAAATTCATAAAACATTAATCAAAGCCTCTTTTAAACATATTCTTTTTAAAAAAATCAAAACAATTAAAGAAATTTATGACTCCCCAACACCAAAACATTCATCATTTTATTTCTGCTACAAAGAAATCCAATTTCTTAAAAATTATATGAACTTAATTAACTTTATTACATTACTTACCAACTACCAAACCAAATATCCAGATTGTATTTTCCAAACATTATCATCCTCACTAATCCAAGTTAAAGAAGAATTCCAAACTATCAAAACTGTACTCAACTACTAATATCAGCAATCAATCTATGATAAAATCAAAGAAAAAATAGAAGAACAAAACAAATCTTTTAAAGAAACATCTAAACTTTTCTATAAAAAAATACTAGAAAAATATAATAACATTCATATAGATAGATTACTTTTTAGCAATAACCTCCTCACAGAACATGAAGTTTGTATATAATAATTATTATATATAGATTAGAATTTAGTGCAACTTATTAATATACTTTGTAATACCTAGATTTGAGAGAGTGATAAATAAGCTTTTGTAGATTAGTTTTGACTTTGCATAAGTTATACAGAGTTCTCTTATTTTGTTAATAGATTACTTTTATATATTTACAATAGTTCTATATATAATATTATTATTAGTCAAAAATATATATAATAATAATCTATTAATAAATTATTACAATAAATATAATTACAAAATATTCATACATATATGATTATGAAGTATGTTAACAAAAATTTGCATGACAACATACAAGTATTATTACTGTACTTTTTAACACTATACTGATGCCCAAATTTTTATTTTTTCAATTTGCATTTTTGAACTTTGAACTAATTAAATATTTTAATAGCTTAGTTATATAAATGTTTAAAACTATTTTCAGATCTTATTAATTTGTAGAATTCAAAAATAGCAAGATTTCTTTATTCAAAATTTATATAAATACAATAAAAAGAAATTAGAAAATTTTATTCAATTAACTAACTAAAGATCTAGTAGATTAAAAATATTATATAGAAAAACTTTGAAAATATATTGATAATGCAATTTGATGACCATAGTAAGTTAAAGAATACAGTAAAGAAAATTGATGTTTTATAGTTTTTTATTTTTATTAGCATGGGATTTAATCATATTTATATTATATATTTTTTTTCACTTAAATGCATCTTTATTATATATTGTATTTTTTTAATAGCATTTGTAATTAGAATTTTTGAAATTTAGAAAAGTATAACCTAATCTTTTTTATAATATTTTGAATCAGAGTGAAGTCTAATTTTTTGCAATTACATTAATAATGAATATAATTGTAGCATCAGTGTAATATTAATGATTTTTTAATTTCATATTAAAGCTATAAATTGCAATAACTTGCTGCTTTTATTCATTGCATTTGTTCTGTAATTATATGTTTCAAAAAAATATAATAATAAAAATAACAAAAAAAACCTCCATCTATACATTTGCCATTATGGCTTATTCTTTTATACTTTTTAACCAATTTTGCTTGCATATTAGCATTTTAACTGTTTCTAAAATAAGAATCAATTAATATTCATTAATAATTCTTTTAATAATGCTAAAAGTCTAAAAATAAATTACAAGTTAGTTTATATTAAAAAAATTAAGAAGAATTTATATATGAGAGCCAGAAAAATAAAATAATTTCAAATAAAAGTCTTTAAATATAAATTCTTTAAAAATTAACTATAAATTATAAGTTTATTAACCAATTTAGAAGCTACTAATATTACTAAAATCACAAGAATATTTCTTGTTATTAATAAAACTAATAAGTATCTTTGCATATTTGCCTTCTATTAAACTAAAATATCAAACAGCTTTGAACAAAAACAAAAAAAAATAGGTTATTAAGATACTGCTTGAATTTATTTATCTTAATTTAATTATAACTATTAGTTTTAAGAAATGAATTGAATTTATGCATTTCTTCATCTTTAAAAATATTTGAAAAATTTTTTACTAATGCAGTATTAGAATTATTCTGATATTGCAAATATTTTGAATTATAAATTATTATTGCTCTTTAATAATAAAAATACACTACAATGAATACACATGTCTATATGTTTAGTTAATACTATAATTAATCTATTTCAAAATCACTCCAATCAAGTAATTACTAATTTTAATTTCTTTTCTTTATATAAAGTACAGAATAGTATTGACCAAGGAGAGATTATAACATCTCTCTTTTGGTGCATATACTATGATTCACTTATTAACAATATAAGCAAAAGATATACTGGTTATACCTCAACAACCAAATGAATCTCTCAACTCAACTTAATAAAATACCAATCAGCAACAACTTCAACATCAACCTTGGCATTTATGGATAATACATTATGGTTAGCTAAAACCAAAGAACAACTCCAAGAAATAATACAAACATCATCAATATTTTATTCCATGTTTTATATTAAAGTTAATTTATATAAATCTATTCTAATCTCTAATACAAAATCAACTTCAACCATCCACTTCATAAACTCTACAATACAAACATTACCTTGCTATACACCTTTTAAATTTTTAGGATATTGGTTCACAACTACTTCTAAATATACTATCCAAATTAAACTAATTAAACAAGAAGCACTAGAACTTAATAAAATACTTAAAACCAAAAATATAACTAATAAACAAGCAGCATATATTATTAATATAGTTATTATTTCTACTCTAGAATACTATATACATAATATAGTCTTACTATGCACAATATACAACTCTATTTTATCATAATACATTACTACTGCTAAACATAAATCCAAATTATCTACAACTATATCACATAGTATATTATTAAATCACAAAATATACAGTATCAAAAACATTTGAGATATACAAATTTAACACCATATCTCAAACTTTTTACTTTATATTAATGACCCTAACTTTATGGGCACAAGTACTCACATTAGACTTCAACAATTACAAAATAATTTATAGTAAACAACAAACATTCTACAGTCTTTCCTCTTTATAATGCCTTTCTTATAATTACAACCTTTATAAAATCATATAAATTTATGGTTCCAACTTTTTAAAATATAAAATTTCTCTTTATAAAAACAATATATATATAATCACTATTGCACTTTTTATTGTAACTGAATTATAAATATACATAATAAATTTCTCTTCATATAATCTTATAAAGTTATATATTAAAAGATTTACCAATCAAATTAAAGATCTTGACTTTGACTATGTACATAGTAAAGCCACAGAATAAATACTGTAGACAATAGAAAAAATACAAATCTATCAAAGTTGTATCTAAAAACTCAAGTGCTAGAATTATGTATTTTTTTTTATTATCTAGTTTTTTTTATTTTTTGTTTTTTTTATAATAAAACAAATAAGCTCTAACACAAAGATATATTAGAAACTCATGACCTAATATTAATTTGGTTTAGAAATATTAAACTATTATTGAGGAAAGAGATGATCTGCAATAAATAAATAGTTCTGCTTAGTTATTTTACTGAAAGTTCATTTAGCATGTTAGGGTTAAACATTTAATTAGTTTCAGATATATTTTACTAAAATATCATTGACATAATATCAGCTAAATGAGCCATTGGTGAAACAATTGTCAGTAAAGTAAGGTAAATTTGAGATAACAGAGCCATCCTTCATTATATGATGAGCAATAGCTAAAAAATAATATTCTTCTCAATTGAACAAAGGAACTCTAATACCTTCACATTGGCAAAATACATTATTACTTTCCTTATGCTACTAATTAAATGCTTAAAACATATCGATATAATTACCCTACCATACCTTAATAATCTTAATAATATAATTATATGTATAATCATATGCAATCACAATATTGACCAGAATATTTCTGTATCTAATATGATTCTGTACTATAAGAACTAACACAAAACTCATAGAAGAATTAAATATAAAATCAGAACATGATTTTATAAAGTTATCTGCTCTTGCAATAATGGCCTCTTTTTTATTTTGTTGATAAACCTCTTAAAATGTGGGAATGTTAAAACCAGGTATGGGTTAGAGTTACTTTTTTTATGCAATTATAGTTAGTAGCTAATATAAATGTCAAGAATACAATTTATGCAGCATATGAATATGTGTACCTAGCTTTAACAGATTTCTAAAATAGAAATTTATAGATAAATGTAAATTTTAAGCACAAAAAATGTAATAATACTAAAAAAAGATAAAGCTACTCTAAAAGCTATTAGAAAAATATGAAAATTTATAATAAGTTTGACTTTAATTTTACATAAAAGAAAAATATATAAAAAATACTAGCTAGTCTAAATAAATAAAGTAAAAGAAAACACTAGATGAATACTTCTCATTCAAAGCCTTTAGCTCTAATTCTTTAATTCTCATAGCATAAATATAGAATAAGATAGAAAGTTTATAAATATATGCATACTAATAAAAATAACTTGACTTTGAATAATTTGCTGCTTGATAATATTCTCTTTAATAAGTTGTCTTCTTTTTGTTCTAACTTTGTAACCTTTCATTAATTGTAAATCATCGATTTGGTAGCAGTAATATTATTATTATAAATATTATTTTTTTTAAAAAAACAATTAAATGTCAACTAAACCTAAACAAATACAAACTGCAATTAGTGATGATTTTAAACAGCAAATTTGTGAATTTGCAATTAAAAACTCACACTATAACCATGCACAAATTACAGAATATTTTAATCAAAATTTTTAATTAAATATTTATTATACAACTATTTCTAAGATTATTAATGAGAAAGATAAATGGCTAGTAGCAGTTTCTAATGAATTAGCAAAAAAATAAGTTTCATCACCATTCTCCAAAATTTCCATTACTTGAGAAAGCTATGAGCTTATGAATTAAAAGTACAATTATAGCTAAAATTCCAATTAGTGAAATATTAGTCAAAGAGAAAGCAAAATTTTTTATGAAAACTTTTAATATAGAAGAGTCTGATTTAAAATTGTCAAATGGTTGGATTGAAAAATTCAAATATTATAATAATCTTCATGTTTATCATTTATATGAAAAGACTGAAAGTGCTCTCTTAGATACTTTATTTGAAGAAAGACAAAAATTGAATAATCTTCTTAGCTAATATATGCTTGACCAAATTTATAATGCAGATAAAACTGCTTTATATTATCATATACAACCAAACCAAACTTTGTCATTAGCTCCAATTTATAGTCAAAAAAAGGTATATAATATATATATATCATACTTTAGATTGGAATCTGCCTGATTCAGAATTGGGCCATTCTGATTCTATATTAGGACAGCCAAATTCTGAATCAGGCAGATTCCAAATCTAAGTACAACATATATTTAGTGGAATAATATGTATACCTCCTTAGTATATAATATTTAATATGTAATTTCAGAGATTTTTTATTATTAATAACTAATAAAATCTCTAAAATCACAAGTATAGCATTCTTTAAACTGTTAATTTAACTCAAATATTTTATAATATAAACTATAATTCAATATAGTTTAATAACTTAATTACAGATCAATTATAAAATTTTAAGGCAAATTTGTCTGAAAAATAGTTTAAAAGATAGTATTTACTTTATTATATTATATATAACTTTTATAAATATAATTTTTTTTTTATTTTCTAAGTGCACATTATTAGTTAGCTCTTATAGAATGCATTTAAAGAGGTTTAATTGTAATAAAAATTTTAGATTGATCAGTTATAATTTTATTGTATTTTTAAGATAAAGCAAGAATTACAGTTTTACTCAGCACTAATGCTACAGAAATACACTATTTTTAACTATAGGTAATTGGTAAATTTCTATGACTATGATGCTTTAAATGTGTTAACTTAAATTCTCTTCCTGTTGTGTATTGCACAAATGAGAAAGCATAGATGCATAGTGATATATTTAATGAGTGGCTCTAGCAATTAGATTACTATTTTTGAATTAATAGCAAAAAAATTATCTTACTAATTGATAATACTGCTTCATACTTTGATCTGAATAAAGAAGAACATACTGACCAAGATCATGCAAATTCTGATTCTGAAGAAAAACTTGAATTAAATATTATTGTAAGTTCATCCTCTAAGGCATCTTCTAAGGTATTCTCTAAGACACCTTTCAAAAAACATGTATCAAATAAAAAACAAAAAACACATGAAAAACATAATCATCAAAATATAATATATTTAGATCTGATTAATATTAAGGTTATATTTTTATCTCCAAATACAACAGCTCATCTGCAACTAATGGATGCAGGTATTATTAAGAGTTTTAAAAGCCACTACAAGGCTTTTTATTGTTGTTATCTCTTAATGCTATATGAGGCTAGCAAAAATATTAATGAGTAAGTGCCTTTTTTTAAATATGCTTTTAACTAACATATATGCAGCACTCTGAATAGTTAGATCAAGCTATAGATTAATTAATGCTATCAGTTAAAAATAAATTCACTGATGAGTACCACAAAATATTGAAAGATTTATTCAAGTAACTATGACATTCTTTCCTTAGGTTTTTAAAATTATATTTTTATACTAATCTCCTATAAGATTATTTACTATAGCTTGTAATTTAAAGATTATTCCTAAAAATTATCTAATATTGTTATAACTGAAGTTAAGATCTGCCTGAAGTTGGAACTTTAGTTAACTAAAGTATGTACCTGCCTAAAACAGCTAACTAATGTATGCAGAATGTTCTTATTTCAGAGCTAATTTCAGTCAAGCACAACTTCAGTCAACTAAAGTTCCAACTTCAGGCAGATCCTAACTTTAGTCATAACACTTGTATTTGTAGATTTTTAATCAACAGCTTGGCCAAATCTATAAAATATTTGGAGTATTACTAATTTTTTTTTTTTTTTAAAAAAAAAAGAAACAAGCTAACTATCAAACAAGCTATTGATTATTTTGCAGATTCATAGAATGCTGTTAATGAAAATGAAATTATTAACTGTTGGAAAAAAACTGTGATTCTTTCTAGTATTGATGATAATAAAGTTATTTATGCTACAAATGTTCAAAATAAAGCAAGTTTATTCAATAATAATGAGCTTGATAAGCTTTTAAATGAATTGTCTATAGAAGATAACCATACCACCACTCTTAGTTCTGCAATAGTTGATTATTTTAATGATATTGATCAAACTATTGTAACTGAAGAAGCATTGACAGACCAACAAATAGTTACTCTTATTTAAAATGAAGAACCATTCAAAGTGCCTATTCAAGAAGCACATAATGCATTAAAAACATGGATAACTTTCTTTGAACAACAACAATCTTCAAATTTTAATATGAATAATATAAAAATATTTAAAAAATATGATAAAATGGTGAATAGAATATTGTTAAATTTATAAAAACAAAGTTCTATTACTGATTATTTTCAGAAATTTTAAATATTTCATATATTATAAATAAAATAAATATATTTATATTATTTTTACTATTTTATATATAGTTTAAGGTTTTGCTAAATCACACTAATAGTGTTAAATACTACAGTTGCTATATATTTTAAAAATTGTCTAGGCAACTAAGTAAAAATGTTTAGTGCAGTGTTAAAATTTATTGTGCACATATTGCTATTTTTACAAAATTAACAATATGTAGTACAAAATAATTAACTTAAATTTCAAAATTAAATTTATATGTATAATATTTATTTTTTTTTTTTAAATATTAGCGGTGAGGCCATGCCTTTAACTTTATTGAAATTCAATTGAAGTTTTTACAAAGAAA
>CAJVQA010008543.1:0-12866 GCA_910591915.1 Cetraspora pellucida
GATAGTTAATTTTTTTAAAAAAATCAACTATCATTTACAAGTGATTTCTCAAGAACAATTAAATCAAATTGGCTAAAACTTTAATATAATATAGTTCAATGTAAACACTATTTACAGTAAAAATTCAATCGTTTTGAATCACTAGTTATCAAGAAAACTAAATTCAAAGTTTAAGAAAATTTAACGAAATTTTGTTATATATCATTAGTAATTACTAATGATGATACTTGGCAGGGGTGTTATATATCGTTAGTAATCTAGGGATTACTAATGATATATATTACTTTTAAAATTTTCCTGATGAAAGTGTTCTGACAATGGTCCAAAATCTGCAATAAATCTGTATCTTAAGCCAAATCTGCTGCCATCATTGGTCTTTTGACTAATCTGTATCTCAAGTCAGATTTACTGTTACTATTCCTGCAGATGTCTTAGGTCTTAATATCATACAGTAACTTGATACTGCATCTAACTTTCAACATAGTGCTTCCTTCTATAGTAGAGACTGAGACTTGTTGTGCTTACAAACAGACCAATTTTGGTTATACCTAGGGAGTTCTTCTGAGCCTATTAATATCATACTACTATATATTGCAAGCTTCTAGCTTATTCGATAATATCAGCAAGACAATTCTGATTATATCTTAGGGAGTTATACCAACCCCAGTGATGCCATACTATCTTACAGATCTTATCTCATATTGGTTAGTTAATTTCAGTTTTGTTCATTATAGACTTCTATATAGATATAACTAAAAACCCAATTTAGTACTTTTACATTGTATAAAGAAGTTATATACCAATCTTTAAGATTTTTCTCTTCTATAATTAAATTATTCAGCTATAGCAGAGGTGCTTCCAATTTTTGGTTAGACCAATCCTTTATTACAACCTGTCCTCATGTTCATTGCTTCTCTCACTATTTCAGTCTTGGTTATTTTCAGAATACTCTTCCAATCAAATTCTTTTCTTGAATCCTAATTAAGACTTATTTACACAATCTGTTAATTATTCTTCCAAGCAAGTACTCTACAAGTTGGATGCAGGAATGTTAGTACTGTCTATATTAGAAGATATAAGAATGTTGATGCTGCTTTAGCCTAAAGAACTTATATACACAATCTTTTCATAACTGTAACATTCTGTAATAACTGCTTGTTACACATAGTACTTGCACTCTATGATTGGGTCTCCTTCTGGAAATTTTTATTTTTATCATTGTACTGCAATTGGACTTAACCACAAGGCTTCACATTTAATTACAGGCTCCTTATTAGGTTACAGAAGCTAAAATCTTTTAATTTTGCCTTTAGCCAGACTTAAACTATTAACTTTGATTATGAAAGGTATAGAAGCTTAACCACTAAGCTATAGGATTCACACCCATCATCTATATGTTTAATAATTGTATTGCTTTTATTTTTTTAAATTTGTTATTTATAAAATAAATCATTTGCTTTATTTTTATAAATTTTGGTTTTAAATTTTACAATTTGCTATATATATAATTTTCTATATTATCTATTTAGAAAGTTTATTTGAAGATTTCTTATTAATTGACATATTTAATATATTTGCTTGAGTGTTTTATTTTAAACTTCCTAAACCTAACTTTGTGTTAATATTACTAAGTCATATTCAGGTCATCATCTTAATCTAAGACCTATTTTATTTTTAAAATAAATCTTTTAAAGTCTTTTGTATCTATTTTTATAAATAATCTAGGTATTATTATAGCAAAACTAATACTTGCAATCAGAATTATATTATTTAACTGCTGTGTATTGTAAAGTTTACTTAAACTTTAGCATTTACTTTACAGCATATTTCTAATACTTTAGCATATATATGCCTGTTTTTCAAACTTCTAATTCAAATAGTTTATATAAAATTATAATCAGTCTATTAGTATATAAATCAGTCTAATAATCTTTTCTTTTGGTTTATTTTAGTGGTCTAGTTGATAATATTCTTATTCAAAGGTTTTTGTCTATTTAAATATTTTAATATTGGTATTTGTTTTTTAGATCTAGACTTTATAGTAGTGTTATTAAAAATCTATACTATTTTTTTATTTAGATTTTCTTAAATAAACTTCTTGTTTTTTAATTTTAACAGATTTATATAGTTATAAGAACTTATTAAAGTTTGTACTATCTAATGCTGATTTGTATTCCTCTATATAACTAGTTATTAACAACTTATTTACTTTACTAAATTGCTATATCTCTATATTAAACTAAAAGTTAAATTAAATTTTATATATATATATAAATATATATACAGTCAGATCTTCCTAAGTGCATGCCTCAGGGACTGATCATAAATGTGCACTTAGAGAGGATGTGCACTTAGGGAATTATGGGTTTATGTTACACAAATTTATGATCATTCGATCAGAAACCTGCACTAATCCTGAGACTTGAAAAAATTAGCAGAATGATTTTTCAGCTGATTCGATCAATTTTGTGATTTCGGCATATTTTACTGTATGTGCATACATATCTCAGAAATATGATACTTTAAAAAGTATATTAATATTTACAGCTGTTATCATAAATTCTGGGACACCTGGCAAAAATTAGCTGAATGATTTTTCATCCGATCTAGTTAAGTAATTAATTTTGGCAGTATTTAGTATAATGATAATATAGACTAGGGTAAAAATCTCTATCCAAAAAAAGTTTTGGAAATTATGTAATATTGTCAAATTATCATAATTAGGATCATTAAATATTAACATAATTGTAGTAATTTTTTTCTTTGATACTTTAGAGTGAAAAGCGATTGTTAAAAACATAAAATCCAATAAACACACTATTTTTAAAATGTATATTGATTGCTGTAACTAAATTTTTACTAATAATAAATGAAAATTGAAATAAAATTATAAAAACTAATTAAGAAAATGCAATTTCATCAGAAAATCTTATAGATTTTATTTTAATGCTCTTCTGGAAAATTATAATGCTGATTATTTTATTTGAGTAAAAGGGTTTTTATAATTCTGAATCCAGGACACAACAACAAAACATAATGAACCCAAATAGTAACAAATGGCTTGGTAGTATTAATAAAAATGTCATGTCATTGCATAAACTGAAGGATTATACTCATTTTAAAAGGTAATGAAATATTCCAAATATTTAGAAAAGTAGTCTGAATTTTTGTTTGTATTTTGTTTTGCACAAATTTTTAGTGTTTGATATATTAGTCATATAATGTTCGAAACTTTTTTGGGTGACAATTTTACCCTTGTCTATATTATCATTATACTGAATACTGCTAAAATTAATTACTTAACTGAATCAGCAGAAAAATTATTTAGCTAATTTTTGCCAGATGTCCCAGAATTTATGATAACAGCTGTAATATATAAATATCCGATCATGCTGAATCATAAACATAATCAAATTGGCCAAAAAATCATTTGGTTAATTTTTTTCAAGTATTTTGGATGAAAACAGCTGTAACTTATTTCGAAAATAAATGGGAGTTTAAAATTTTTTTTTACGGTTTGAAATTCTAAAATTAGGAGCATACGCATATAAAATTTATAAACTTTTTAAAGCAGATAAGGTTTAAAGTTGCTCAAATACATCATTTATCTGCTGAATACACAAATTATTTATGCGACTTGCACGAAAAATATGGAATGAATGCATGTATTCCATTGCATAATTTCTTTAATATGCCTGGAAAGTAAAAATAATTACAAATATAGGCCTAGTGTAATAAGACCTAGTTTAATCAAATTTTTTATAAACTTAAAAAATAAAAAAAAAATTTTACATTTTTTTTTTAAAAAACGATTCTTAGAAATTTTTTTAACTGCTTTTTTTTTAAAAAAAAAAGAAAAAAAAAGTAAATTTAATAAAAAAAACACTGAATATTATTTAATTTTCATAAATAAACTGCTGGCCTGCGATATCGTTGCGACACTGCTGAGTTGTTCATAATTACAATTATTACCATCAATTTTTTGCATACATTAAGTTGCAAAAAAATACAGAAGAATTTCCTTTACCTATTTCTTCAATTTATTAAAATGAATCCATTCAATCCTTATGTCTTAAAATATTCATCTATGCGAGTTTGCTAAGCAGAACTTGACATCATTTTCCTAATAAATTTCTCAAGAAAATTAATTGATTTTAATTGATCACCTGAGTCTTACTGTTGAAGTAAAAACATTCAAACATTTTCTAAGCTATTCAATGCCGAGCTACCACTAACAATTGTGGGTTCTACACTATTGTCTTCCTCTTCATCTATTACCTCAGTATTTCCTTTATCCATAACTTCAACACTTTCATTATTTCTAAACACATAAGCCAGCTCCTTAATGATTTGATCCTCTGGGAAGACTTCGTAAACAATCTCTTCACCATTAAGATTTAAGAATTCATCAATTTTCATCACATTTCGAAGACAGAGAGTATCCAGTGACCTAATAAGACCTTCAAGCCTTGAATCACCAGCTTCACAAAGATCATCTGAAAGATTTGTACTAGACGGGAGAATTTTTATATGATGCCAGCAATTACATATGGTTACAGCCAAAACCTCCCCCCAACCCTTTATGATATACAAGATTGCTTGTAAAACATCCATTTTCAAATCCTAAACGAGATTACCTGCTTTGACTTGCTCCAACATCCACCTAATATTTTTTAAAAAATTTTTTTTTAAAATCTGAATCTAATAGACTACTGTATCATAATAAATTAAAGAGTGAAATTCAATACCAATATCCAGTCCTGGTTCACTGATAGTCTGTTTCACTGACAACCTTATTATTAAGAACCGTATTATGTAATTGGCTGCCACTGAATAGACTATTAGTGAAACAGGACTACCGGAATTGTGACAAATTAAACAAAGAATAAAATAATAATAAAACAAAGAATGAGTAAAACAATTAAAAAAAAAAAAATAGAGATAAAATATACAGTACAATAACTTACTGGAGATGAAAATGATGATAGGATCTTTTAAAAGCTATGATAATTCCTGTGTCCATGGGTTGTATCCTAGAAGTTGTATTTTTGGATAAAAAATATGCATCTACATGCCGGAGAGTTAGCCTATCTAACTTATGACTAGAACAATTGTCAAGAAGTAAAAGAACACGTTGACCCGAATGCTTTTGCAACATTTGGTGGTCAAAATCCTGAAGCCACTCTTGAAAAAGAACCACAAGCATCCAAGCCTTAGCGTTGCTTCTATATGTCATGGACAAGTTATTAATTCTCACATTTTTGAAACATCAGGGTTTGGCATATTTGCCAATTATAAGAGGGGCCAACTTATAGGATCCATCGGCATTTGCATATAATGTCACAGAAATATGTTCTTTATTTTTTTGGTGCCCTGCAATTCATCAAGTCACTAAGGTTTGATCCGATTCCAATCTAGAAAGAAAATTTTTTATTAAAAAAAAAAAAAAGAAAAAAAAATTTTATCAAAAAAAAAAAAACTACTGGTAAAAAAGACCAGTTTCGTCCATGTTATATATGTGGTCAAAAGGATATTCAGAGCATTTACTTTGCAATAAAGGTAGGGATTCAGTAATAACATCCTCATCAACAGAACCTGCTTCTCCATGAAGCTTTATTTGACAGATTCCATTTTGCTCTTTAAATTTTTAGAGCCACCCAGAAGAAAAATGTAACTTGTTTTCAGGGACTCCAAGTTCATCCACTAACAATTTTTCTTTTTCAATCATCATGGCATCGCTTAGAATAGTGCAGTGTTGATAAATTAATATGAATTCTTTGAGCACTAGCTCAAGCTCTGGTATAGTAACAGTCATATGTCGCTTGGCTTCTGGATTTATGATTTCATTTGAAAGTCATTGGTTCTTAGTTTGTAAGATTCGAGTGATCATAAACTCATTAACTTTAACCCCCCATTTATCTTCAATCCACTTTATGTATTCTGGACAGGTTCTTTTGTTATCATGGACATAGACACAGAATTCAAATTTTTGATTATCTGTTAGAGTTGTTCTTTTAGGCATTGTCAAAAATATTATATGAAATTTTTTTTTTTTTTTTTTTTTTTTTTTTTTTTTTTTTTTTAAAAGAATACTAAAGCTTTATTTATTGAAATTTAGAAATCACTAAAGCACCTAAATCACTATTAAAATATGTTTTTATTTTTTTTTTTTGATTTTTTTGTTTAATTGTTAAAAGGTTCATTGAAAGAGTTAATCAAAAAAGTTATAGATTGAACAGATTTTTATAGTTAGAATAAATTTCTTGTACTAGTTTTTAAGATATAAGTTTAATCAATCCAGATTTATTACAGTATATAGCAATAGGGACTGGGTCTTGTTATATGCTAGCAATAAACTTACAGGCATCTCCTAAATTGGCATAATGAAAAACCACACTTTTTGTATGGTGATGGGTTACTTATTTCAAATAAGTATGGCAATGGATTACTCAGTTCAGATAAGTATCCATAGCGATAGCAGAATCAAATAGTTTGAGGATTGAACGTAAAACTTTTTTTTTTATTTGATTCTCCTTTTATATAGGTCCAATACTAAAGTTTATTTGACGATCCTTATAAAAAGTCAAATTAAATTATGTAATTTCCAGTAGTTTATTTAATTAAACTAATCTTGTATATTTTATTTTCAATTATCCTATTGTTCTAATTTTATTATTGCAGTATTGTGTACTTTGATCTATGCCCGATTTAGTATCCGCATTTATTCGGATTTTGAAAAGCATAAATTCGATTATGTATTAACTACATTGCTCAAATTTTATTGGTCAAGACGATCTATAATCACGTGATAGTGCATTTACGGAGGGTACCTTAATAACAAAATCAAATGCACGTGCAGAATATAGAGGGTGTGCACTTAACAATATGGTTCCAGCTTGGGACCGGACTTTATAGTGTATTTATAGAGTGTGTGCACTTATAGAAGTGCACTTAGGGAGGTCTGACTGTACAACTAAATTGTCACAGTGAGTGATGACTAAATGGCCTATCGGTGAAAAAATGCTTTATATTGTCAACAGATGATATTAGCATCGAAATATTTTTAATTTTTTCTCATCATCTTTCCAATTAATGTTATGTTTCATATTTCATTTACTAAATTCTATATCTAGCCTGTTGTACATATAATAAAATCCTTCCTTAAAGTTGATAGCAGACAATACATGACGAATAATGAAATGACAAACCCTATAATGATTGATGAAGTATAAAACGTTTGTTCCTTTCTCTCAAAATGATAATAACTAACTGGCAATCAAAAATGAGTTATTCAATAACAAGTGTTATGTAACTTATGCATCATCCACTTTTTATTTGCTTGGATTGTTCACATGCATTTTCTTTTTTAAATGTGACATTTAGTTAGGTTGGTATTAGGCTAGATGACGAGATTATACTAAAATTTTGCAAGAAGTTTTTTTAAGTGTATAAAAAGGTGATTTCTTTGTGAAATCTTATGACTAATGTGATTTTTAGAAAAAATCGTTTGTTTTTTTTCATGTTATACATTATGACTGATGTTTATTTACCGGGTAAGTAACACCGAATATATCGTGAATCACTTTGGTAAAGTGGGATACGCCATTGAATATTTTCCATTAGCTACAATTACTAATGTGTAAAATGTAAACGTAAAAAAGCTCCACAAGAGTGACAAGATAAAACCAATAAAAGATACGTATATCTTACTATGACTGCCGCAATATTACACCTATCACTATATGCCATAATTGGTTAGAATTACAAATAGCAATAAAATGTGTGCATATATTTAACTAGGAGTCTTTATTCGCAAAATGGCCTTTCAATTTATTGAATTATTTAATGCCGCAGACTATCTGTTCATTATCTTCTCAATATTCCTTTTATACCTTTTTAATTTTTATTATAATTATTTTACCCGTCCAAATCCACTTCCTGGTCCTCTACCTTTACCATTCGGACTAGAGGTATTATTATTATCTTTTTTTTTATTATGTCTGAGTAATGATTATATATATAGTATATTGATAAAACTTATTTATAGAGTCGATTTTTTGATGGTAACTTTAGACACCTCGCTGCAGACTTATATCAAAAATATGGAGATATCTGTGAATTCAGATTGGGTGGTTATAGAAGAATATTACTTACTAATACAGATTATTTCGATGATTTATTATCACCATCAAAGAATTTAGCTTTATTTACAAAAAATGAATATACATCAGCTCTAGATATGATTGGAAATTTTGGACGAGGAATGTTTCTTAATAATAATTATGAAACTTGGAAGATCAATAAATCTTTTCTTTTACAATCCATTTCAACTCCGGATTTCAATAAAGAAGCTATAAAAAATACAAATGAATTATTTAAAGAGTTGGATGTATACTGGAATTTGCTTAGAAAATCTCAACCTTCTAATGATGATTGGCTTGAAATTGACTTTTTACCATGGGTGAATAGGTTTATGACTGATAATACTTCAATTATAGCAACTGGTGAACAAGGTTGCTCAATGAAATCATATTATAATACATTCAACTCAGATAAATCTAAACATGAAACTTCTTTTTTCGATGATCCTGAATTATATGATTCTGATAAATTCGCCAAATCGATCCTGGATTATAAGAAAGGATTAATGTTTTTTTATTTTAATCATCCACTCTTGATACGTTATGTATCATTTTTTAAGGATAAGGCAAATAGTTTCCTTAAAAGTAGAGATTACATAATGAAGACATTGAATAATATGATTGAAAGGAGAAAATTTGATTTTGCAAATACACCTCAGAAACTAAAGTCGAAACATGATCTGTTAACTCTTCTTATCACTCCAAATAATGATGCAAAAAGTAAGGTTACAGAGTCTTTAACGGATGAAGATATTAGAGCACTTTTATTAGACGTTTTTCTCGCTGGATCTGATACGGTATGTTTAATGATTTATTCATTAATATATTAATCTGTATGTTTATACATATTTTGCTTTTTTTTCTAGACCTCAAACACATTGTGTTGCATGATTTACTATATTTGTCGTAATCCACATGTAAAACAAAAATTATTTGATGAAATTGACTCAGTTTTTCCTAATTATTCTTCCGATACCTTATTTATAACTGTTGATTATCTTAAAAAACTTAAGTATTGTGAAGCAATAATCAAAGAAACCAGTCGTATGGTACCAGCATTACCAGTATTAAAAAGAGTTGCAAGTGCAGAATGCGAAGTTGCTGGATATAAATGGCCAGCCAAAACCATATTTCAAATAAATTCGGCTAGTATTCATATGAATGAGAAGTATTGGACAAATCCTACAGCTTTTAATCCGGAAAGGTTTTATTTACAAAATGATTCAGATGAATTTAATGATGATTTAAGCAAATTTGAAAAGGAGAATAAAAATCCTATTCATGATAAAGATAAATATTCGTTAATTATATTTGGTGGTGGTATAAGAATTTGTCCTGGAAAAAAGTTAGCGATGCTTAATATGTTAACTTTTATGACATTGTTGTTTAAAAATTATGATGTAGAATTAATTGATATGGAAGCTCCCTTAAAAACCCATACAGGATTCATTACTATTTGTCTAGAGTTAAAAATCAAAATTAAACCTAGAAAATCATTATAATTTATTATTTATTTTTAATGTCATTATTTATAGTTAAATATGAAACTTAATCAAAGACTTTTATATATTCCTGTTTTTATTTTAATAATTTTATTGTATTATAATTTTTAGAATATAATTTATTTAGCAGAATTTTATACTTAACATCCAAAATCTTATAAAGAATTGTATTAACAACATAATTAACATGTCCATTAAAGGTGCCTGATGAATGACGAAATTTTGTCATTGACGAAACCTTTCGTCAAGTTAATTAACGAAACCCATGACAGCTGACCAAACTTATACGAAACCTATTGCTAACGAACCTAATTTTGTAATTTGATTGGCTGATTTCAGACCATTTGATCTTATGATATTTTCAATTCTGATAACCTCCAAAACGATACAGAACCAATCCTAATTACGGGTTATAGGTACTGTTGTCAGGCAAAACTATTTTTGGTAAATGGCAAAAGTCAAAAATAAACCGTGCAAAAGTCAAAACTGGCAAAACTCTGGCAAAACGGTAAAACTTTGGAACTCTGGCAAAACGGCGAAATTCCGGCAAGACATCTGATAAAGCTAAAATTCCCGCCCGAAGAAGGTCAAGCCTGCTAGATTCAACTCCTCTAAGCTTTGGAAAGACTGAGCCACATTGGTGAATCAAAATATTTTGTGTGTGGTTATTAAGCACAACATGTGGCTTATATACAAATATGCAAAAGCAATAAACAAAATGATAGCTTTTCATTGTATTTAAATATTATTAAAAGAAAACTAGACTTCAGGCTTTTGAACTAATAAATCAATTTAGCTGTGAAAATTCAAAGCCTGAAATTCTGTTTTTTTTTAATCAATGCCTATCCATGTATTAAATATTATTTGTATAAATAAACTTAACTAAATATTTAAATAAATTTATTGTTATATTGTTAAGATTTTTTTTAACATTTTATAGTTAAAGCTTTAATACATATGCAAGTAAATAATTTGTTAATATTATTACATTCTGCAATTATTTTTTGCTACTCTATATTAGATCAAATATAGTAAATTTAATATTATAGTTAATATTAAAAATATCTAATGCTGAGATTTAGATCTATATTGATATGAATTATTTAAAATTTTGTAAATGTTTTTTTTTATCTTTAGGGTTTGAATTGATAATTAAAGAATATATGTAAATTTATTATAGCTTGAATTTGAGTAATAGGCAGAAAACAAAGATATCTAAAAATAATTTTTTTTTATACAATAAATGTGAACTTTAATAAAACACAGAAAATCTGATTCAGAGCTAATAACATGTAATTCTAATTATTCATTTTTTCAATATATATTTTACTGATAAATTTTTAAAATACTGAACTTCTTTGTATTAAAAAAATTATTTTAAATATCCTAGTTTTCTCTGCTAATTATTCATTTTTAAATTGAGATTTTAGCTTTATTTTTTTAGCATTTTTGATTAAAAAAGATTGTTATGACAGCATAATTATATATAATTGTAATAAATTAAAATTAAATATTAGATTATGTAAAATCCTATGTTAGAAGTAGTAATTGTATTTACATTAGTTAGAGATTTTACTAAATTAGAAAATTACATTTTAGAATAATCTCTGTATTATTTTATAAATCTGATTAGCTATGTAATATTTTTTTATTATTATGAGATCTTTTAATATTTTATTTATTTTTTTTTAAATATTAATATGAGTACTTGTAACCTAGAATTTTATTAATAGTATGTTTAACTAATAGTTGCATTACAACTACAGATTGTAACTATATAAAAAGTATACAATAGCAACTTATACAACTTTAGTTATTGTTTAATTTAAATAGTTTGCCTAAAGATTTTACACTAGATGCTATACCTAGAACTGCTTATAAGTTCTTTATTTAAATACTCTACCTATATCTATCAAAAATATTGATTAATTCTAGTAAAAATATACCATAGTTATTAAGTCTTTAAAGCAGTTTACTTATATAGAAAACTTTTGATCATGTACTAAACTTTTTAGAATCTTATATCTTATTCTTATAGTTGATCTAAAATAGTCTGTCTAAAGATTTTATACTAAATGCCATATTTAAAACCTCTTTATTTAAAACCTCTAGTTTTTGTATCTATCTATCTATCTATATCTATTAATAACTTTGATTAATATTAGTAAAAATATGCTGTAGTCATTAAGTCTTTAAAGCAGTTCACTAATATAAAAAACCTTTGATTATATACTAAACTTTTTAAAATCTTCTATATTTTATTCTTATAGCTAATCTAATTATGTTATAGCTATATTTGTAATCAAAACATACTATGTTTTTATAGAGTTTATCTTAATCCTAGTAATTATTTTATAATATATTTTTACTACTTTGATATTCTATTTAAGTTTTACTAAACTTCTAATCCAGATAGCTTAGAAATGTAAATACAACTATACTTCTGTTTACATATTCTTCTGTTATATCATTCTTTTCTTTAGAACAAATTTTAGCAGTTTGGCTATTACAACAGCTTTTTCCAAAAGACTAATTTGTCTTTATCTAGTTTACAAGTTTTAGTTTTGTTTTATAGGTCTAGTCTTTATAGTAGTACTTTCAAAAGTTTAACCTACCTTTTTATTAGAATCTTCAAAGTAAGCTTTTGTTTTTCTGGTTGTTGTAATTTACATAAATACAGAAACTTATTATAGGTACACACTACTTAGTACTATGTTTGTATTCTTTATACAAGATATAACTGTTGCATAATTGTTATATAATTTTTTAGTTATACTAGTATAATACAGATAATAGATATCTAATCCTAACCAATAGCAGAAGATAGTTAACTATAAATAAAAGAATTTTAAATTTTTATCAACACTTTAGACCTACTACTTAAGAGTTAACAATATAACCACTTCATTATATTACTATGTTTTTTGATATTTTATTTATTTATTTAATGTTAAATAATATACAAATAACAAATATAAGATGTCTATTTTAAATAACTTGTTTGATTACTTATAATGAATATTATATAAAAAAGGTAAATAAAAATTATAGGCTGTATCATCATTTCTGATACATCATATTTTATAAAATAAATTAAAAAGCTTATTAATAATATTAAATCTAATAATTGTTATTTTAAATTATATTTTTAGAATTGTATATACTATAATATTAAGATTTAAAAATAAATTTATTATATTTTAATTAAATATTTTTTCTTATC
>CAJVQA010008544.1:0-12864 GCA_910591915.1 Cetraspora pellucida
ATATAATAATAATAATATAATAATAATAATAATAACTAATAATAAAATAATAATAAATCGTTCTATAACAATATATTGAAAGTAAGATAGTTATGAGAAACTCATAAAGGATGTTTAATTGCTATTAAATAAATAAGATCTAAGTAGTTAGCATTGAATTTGAATTTAGGAGTTTTTCTTTCTAAAAAGCTAGTACAGATAGTTGCTGAGATATTAATTGTGCATATTTGTTTAACTCTATTTGAGTTAAGATGGCATCCAGTACATGGTATGCAATCTAAATCTGGGAGTGAAAAATAGTAATTATGTTCTGAATTAATATTTGTATTCCAATATGAGATAGAGAACTGGCTTGTGTTGAAAAGATATTTGCGAATTTTACCAATAATAATCTCTTCATTATTATTATTGTAGGTAAGTAGTCAAGGTTTAAGTTTTTTCTTGATTGATGAAGTATTATATGCAAAAGCATTAACTCCTAGAGGTTGAAAATGGGAGAGAATTAGGCGATATAGTCTGTCAGATAGGATTGTATCTTTCAAGTAGGTAAATCAGAGAGGTTGCTTTCCTTTTGTTAGATTGTCGAGTCTTGGTAAAAGATGGTGCCATTTAAGTAATGTACTATTGTCTGCAGTACTTAATTGCTCTAAATAGAGTATATTGTTTTTTCGAAGTTGTTTTCTGAAAGTATGGTATTTGGGATGTTGACTGAGTATCAGTTCTAGTAGTTGATAATCATCATGAAAAGTATTAGGCCACAGGACATTGGAGTTGGCTAAAATCAATATGCCAAGATGTTGTAAAAGTTGTATGATTTTGAAGTTAAGTGTAAGTTTGTTAGGTCCATCTATTAGTGATTGGTTATGTTGAAGAATGTTAATGGCAGACCAAAAGTTGTTTTGAAGTTGCTGTAAATGAATTTTAGTAGAAGTACCAAGAATCTCAGAGTCATTAATTCTTTGTTGAAAGCAGGATATATGATGTTGTAGTTAGATATTCCAGATATTATATACATTATATATATGAGGATTAAGCATAGTGCTGTTAGGACTGGTATGAGAAAGTTTAGCTTTATGTTTGATAATAGTAAGGTATTTAGATAAAATGCTATTACAAGTGAAGTATTTAAGAATAATGTTATGTAATCTATATTCAATAATAAGAATGATTACAGTATTAGTAATATAAATAGCTTGTTTGTCTATAATTCTTTTTGTGCCAGTGATATTGATGAGCTGAATTGCTTCATTATAAATTAGTTGGCTTTATTTTATATATGAATTATTAAGAGTAAACCAACATTCTAAAAATTTGAATAATTGGTTGACAGAAATTGGTATAAGTGATGAGCTAAAGAAGTGAATAGGAGCTGTAGATGATATGTTTGATGTAAGAATTGATTAAGTTAAGTTAATTTGAATGTTTGTCATATGATAAAAGAAGGTAGCTGTGGCAATGATTATTATAATTTTTTTTTAAATTTTGCTATTCAAAGTGTGTCATCCATATATGCTAATATGGATACTGAGGTTTAAAGTTGTTGAGATTTTGGTCAAAGCAAACTAGTATTCTACTTTGTGGCCAAAGTGTATTCTAAAAACTCTGAAGCTATTTTATTTATAAAAGGGTCATAATAAATTCTCCAAAACAGTGAGGTTATAGTTTCTTCTTGATCAATGCCATTTTTAACATTGTAAGAGTTGGTAAGACCTAAATTTGTAATAACTTGGTTTTGTCAATTGGTAAGCAAATTAGTAAGAATATTGATAAAATTAGGTAGCATATGTAGGCATAATAAAGATTTGGTAAAGAGTATAAGGTCTACAGAATTATAAGCTTTGCTTATGTCCTAAGATAAGAGCCAAAGTTGTTTGAAGTTACAGAAAGCTTTTTTAATAATGTTAGGTTGATATTTTTGTTGCCATATTGTATTAAATAATTGTGGTTGGATATTTCTGAAAGCTGTCTAATCATTAAAGTGTTGTTAGATATGTTGTTTGATAAGTGATAATTTAGTGATAATGTTGTTTGATTCTTTAATGTTGTTAAACTTGACAGGATCTTTGTGTTGATTAAGTATACTTTTGATCATTAATGTTGAACTATTTTGAAGTTTAGTGCATCTTTTGGTTATGTTATTATTAATTTGTTCTCTTATGTTTTTATCATTTTCTAGATTGCATGCATGATAGAGTATTTTCTACTTTGTATTGGCTGCAGTTATCCAGTCAGATAGAAGGTTAAGATCTTGGAACAGTACAGGTATATTGAGATGATGATAGAAGTTAAGTTGATCAATATTTTGATTATGAAGTATAGACACAAAGATATGATTGTGAAATGCTGTTTTAATTTGTCTTATGATGTTGCCTAGTTTTTTGAGTCCTGAATATAGTTTGGATGCATTGAAGAAAAAGATATGTTGAAAGTTATAGATAGTAAATTTTTTGTTTGGGATATGTTGAAGGGTAGCTGAAATAATACTAGTTTAAATTTTGTGCCAAGTGGCTTCAAGTGATTCTGTAATATTAGTTGTAGAGAGAACATTGTTGTTTTAAAGATTAGATATAACTTGGTCAGTAATGTTTTACCAAAGATCTTGGTTTATTTGTTTATAAGCAAATATTCTATGCTTAGTTTTGGTTGCTGATCATCATTTCTCAGTAATAGTATAAGAAAATTTCTAGGATGATATCACTATATTATGATTACTAAGTGTACATTAATTAGCATCATCTGTATAGTAGAAGGTTAGGTATTGGATAATAGAATAGTTAGTCCAAATATAGTTAATACGACTGCTATATCTGCTATTATGCCATGTAGGAGTTAAGGATTATGTATGTTATGCTAAATTATATATGTTATTGTGTTAAAGGAAATGAATAAGTTTAAGTTTGATAGAAGATGATTATAAATTGTTAGAGACATTAAAGTTATCTATGACAATTAGTTGTATATTGTTTGTATTTGCTTCTTAAATCCATTGTATAATATTGTTTTGAATAAAGAGTCTAAGTTGAAGATTATTATAAGAAAAGTAAACTGATATAATACAAAATTTAAAGTTATGTTTAAAGAAAAAGTCAATTGTGATAGCATATCCAGAAAAGTTAAGTGTTTTATAAACATATAATTTGAGATGTTTTTGAATCATAATTGCTATTCTGGCTTTACAATTATTAATACATGACTAATAATAAGTAAAGTGTTAGGATTGTTACAAGGTTGTAGCCTTCTTGGTACAATACAACCAAGTAACAAGGTCACCTGGTATAGTAATTGACTATTACAAATATATATGGAATGAAAGTGTAGTAGTTTACTTTACTATATAGCAGCAGGCAAATGGTTTAAGATAGTAACAGTATATAGATTAACTTTTATTAAATAAACACACAGTGACAACCTTGTCTGTAGGAATTACACTAGAGAGGGAATATTACTTTTACAAGTTAGGAATAAAGGTAGAAAGGTCTAGATTGAAGTATAGAAACTTAAAATTAGCAAGAAAGAGTAAAAGCTACCCTTTATATATCTTTTTAGCTAGCAAAAATAGTAGGGATTTGAGCAACATTACTTAATACTGTACTCAGAGTAATGGGGTTCAAACAACATTAAATATTATTGTACTTGAGATAGTAGAGGTTCAAACAATATTAAATGATACTGTGCTTGGGTAGTGGGGACTGTGCAGAGGCAACTAGAGATATTGTTTATATGATTTATCATTCATGCTTGAAACACTTAAGGCTTGTGTTTAGGCATTTGGATTCATGCAAAGGCACTTGAGATTTGTGCAAGAATACTTGAAGTTTGTGCAAAAACACTTGGGATTTGTGTTGGTGATACTTGGGATTCTTGTACTGCAGCACTTGGCACAGTAATTTGGTGCTAAGATATATAAAACTTGTACAGAGGTACTTGGGATTTGTAAGATAATAGTAATATTACAGATGTTACTCAGTGTTATGTGGCTGTACCACATTTCTAATAGCCAATTTAGATCCTTCTATCTATTTACTATATAATATAACTATTGATTAAGTAATGACTAATAATAAATATAATATAAAATACAATAATGAATATATATAATTACTAATACTACTATATAATATACTATGCTAAAATCTACTTTGTAATATTTTTCTCTTCTTAAGAATTTTGTTTTACAAAATTTCCACAACTTTGTACTATTTACAAAAGTCAACTAATTGATTAAACTTGGCTTTACTTATATTACTAATATGTTTTAAAGACAGTTTTTTTGTTCGATATATTTGTTTATAGTTAATAGCTTTAAACAATTAATAGATTCTAGTCCAGGCCTTAATTCTATTTGCCTTTATGAACTTGTCATGATCTGGATTTTCTAATAATAGAGCTTCTAAGTAATAGTTATAAACTAAGCAATATATTCAGTTATAGTTAGATAGGCATGCAATTAACTAGTATTCCTTGGTAATTTTGGTATAACAATTTTCCTATAATGTATTGATAGTCATTAGTACAGTAACTGAGAAAATCTAATTTAGTGTTGTGTTTAGTAGATCTATTTTTATTTTGATTAACAGATCATCATTATGGATTGTTGATAACATGTATGAGGTTTTCATATTAAGAATAAAAGTAGTACTATTAGCTTCATATATAATAGTACCTAGATGTTGAACCTGTTTACAAAGGTCCTGTAATTTAAGGGCTTTGTAGTAAATTTGCAGGGTAACCATGTTGGTAGGTTCTGTGATGGGTTCATTGTTGTTAAGATTATTAGAGGTTTAATTCAAAAGTGTAAAGAGAATTAATGTTAAAGGAAGGCAATTCTTTGGCTTTTTTATATCTGTTAAAATTTTCTTTGCACTCCTATACCAAGCAATCTTTGGTACAGTAATTTGTAATTTGTTTAACCCATGCTGTCTCTTATTAATTTTGTTTAACCCATGCTGTTTCACATTTAATAGTGGCTAAATTGTTTAATACATGCTTTTCTTTGTATTCTATTTATAGCTACATTGTTTACAATATATGTTAAACAATTCTTTGTTTTAAAATTTGAGCAAAATTTGTATTACTACATGTTTATTCTATTCTATTTTTGTAATTATAGTGTTTTTTGTATCTTTCTCCCCTTAAAAAGTGAGGTCTCTGAATTTTATTTACTAATTTGTTTAAAATTAGTAACTTTATTCTGGTTGGTTAATCTATTTCTAAATTTAGCAATCACATTGTTTCTGTTATGATTGTTCTTTGTCTATCAATAAAATTCTAATTTTCTGTTGTATATGTTTTTGTTATTTATTCTATCTAATTTTTTCTATGTTTTGGTCTACAAACCTTTTTATCTTCTTTTCTTTTTCTACTAGTTTTCTTGTTAAAAAACCTTTTTTGTTAATAAACTTGTCTTTTTATCAGTTGTTTTTTGCTAAGGTGTGTATACTTTTTAGATAGTGAGCTTGTTCTGCCTAATATTAAGACACTTTTAGAATAAGGCTAGTCATCTATCTAGGTGAGCTATGCAGATAATCTGTTTTGGCCTCAGTAGACAATTTTCCTTTTTATTATTACCTTTTCTTTTCTTGCAGTTAGGTGATAGTCAATGTTTAACTGTTTTTGATATTTTTTTTTTTATTATTTTAAGTATACTATTTAGAATATATATTCTAACTTTTTGCTTTATAGATGCCTTGTTAAAGCAAAAGTCAAGCAATTTTTAGTCATTTGTCCTCTCTCCAGAATCAGTTGCAAAGTTGGAGACTGAAGCAAGTAAAAGGGCTCTACTGAATTTCAAGATGATTCAACAAGAATAGCAATGAAGTACTATCTACAAGCAGGTAGTTATGGAAAGAAATTTGCTATGAGTTTAGGTTGCAAATTTAGAAGATGAAGTCCAGGAGCTGCGAAGAAGGTTGAGAAAAAGAAAAGGCCAAAAATATTTTTGTAATATTTTGTAAATATTAATGATAATAATAATAATAAATTTTATATTAAATGTAATCAATTTTTTTTTTGTACTAAGTTTTTATAATTAATAAAATGATAATTAGTAAATAATAAGTAAATAATCAATATTTATAAAAGTAATAAAAATGTTAGGTTTCATGAGGCACAGTTTCAATAACAACTTGTGATTCTTAATTTTGTCATTCATGATATTGTTCTAAATGATCACTATTATAGTATTTTTGTAAAATTTGTCCCTTGTTATTGCAAAGTTGATAAGCATTATTTTCTAATTTAGTATAGATAGTAAATGGTCCAGTTCTTTTATTTTCAAACTTTGCAAAATATGAGGCTTCTAAATTCTTTTGTTGGATTAGAACTTTATTTCCAATTTCAAATTCTTTTGGTTTTAGTCTTCTGTTATGTCTTTCTTTTTGTTTTTCTTGTGATGCTTCTGTATTTTGTCTGACTTGTTCTTGTGCTTCTGGTAGTTTGTCTATTAAATCAAAAGCTTATGACAAAATACTGTCTTCTAAGTTTATTTCTGCATTAGTTTTTTTTATTGGCAAAATTAATTCTATTAGTAATATAGCTTGTCTTCTATAAGTTAGCTGAAAAGGTGTATATCCAGTAGTAATATGCTTCTTAGTTCAATAAACAAAAAGTACAACAGGAAGATTTATATTCTAATCTTCACTAGTTCCTACTTTTGCTAATGATTCATACAATGTTCTGTTTAGTTTTTCTACTATACCATTTGTCTGTGAATGATATGATAATGAAAACTTATGCTTTATAAGAAAATTTTCATATAGAACTCGAATCATTTCATTTTGAAAGTTAGGTCCTTGGTCTAAAAAAATGATCTTGGGTATTTTATATTTACAAACTATTTCTGTAAAGATAAATTTTGCAAGAGTTACAGCACTTTCATCTGGCACAGCTTGAGCTTCTGGCCATCAGGTTAAATAGTTTGTTGCAACAATAATGTATCTATTATTATAAATAGTAATAGGTAAAGGTCCTACTAAGTTAATTCCAATTTTTTCAAAGGCTTGTCCTATCTTTATAGAATGTAAAGGTTCTTTTCTTCTAGCTTTGCTTCTTCTTTGGCATTAATCACAAGTCTTGATATATTTTTTAATATCTCTATACCTTTGATTCCAATAATATATTTCTAAGATCTTATGATATATAGTATCTATTTCTAAATGTTCTGCAGTAAAATGACTATGCATCATATTAGAGTCTACTTCTGTTCATTTAATAACTCTAAATGGTTTGTCTATAGATTTCTTGTTCTTTTTATACAAAAGTCCATTTTGAATTATAAAATATTTAGCCTAATTGATAAGTTGTTTCCATTGATAAGTAGTAAAGTTCAAAGATATAGTGTTAGAATTTAAATAATTAAATAGATTGTAATATTGATCTAAGTTCATTATTTAAAATTTTTTATGTTAAAGTCTCGAAAGAGCATTCACATTAGAATAAATTCTACCTAGTTTATAAATAATTGTAAAGTGATAAGGTTGAAGTTTCAAAATTCAGCATCTGATACATCCTTTGGGTTCTACAGTTTTAAGCCATTTTAATACTAAGTAATTACTTATTAAGATAAATTCTGTAGCTTCTAAATAACTATGAAAATGTTCAATAGCCTATACTATTGCAGCACATTCTAATTCTGTAGCAAAATAATTTTGCTCTTGGAGTAACAAACTTTTACTAGCATAGGCAATAGAATGTTCTCTATTATCTCTATCTTTTTGGCTTAATGTGGCTCTAAAGCCATGATATAAAGCATCTGTAGCAAGTATAAATCTTTTGCTAAAATCAGAGTAAGCTAGTATAGATGCAGTAACAAGCTTTTCTTTAAGTAATTCAAAGGCTTGTTGTTGTTTACTTTTCTAATGATAAGGTTCATTTTTATGTAGAAGTTTGTTAAGCAGTTGGGCTATTACTGAAAAGTTTCAAATAAATTGTCTATAGTATTTAGCTAAATTAAGAAAAAATCTTAATTTAGTAATGTTTTTAGGAGATTGAATCTTTTGTACAGCATTAATTTTTGCAGAATCTGGGACTATTCCTTTTGAGCTAATAGTATGTCCTAAGAAAAGTAAGAATTTTATCCAAAAGTTGCACTTGTTAAGGTTAAGTTTTAATCCAGCTTCTCTAATCCTTTAAAACATTATTATTAAATGCTTCAAATGATCATCAAATGTTTTTGAGTATACATTGGTGTCATCAAAATAGACAACAACAAATTTTTATACTATTCCTTTATATACTCTGTCTATGAGTCATTAAAATGTTGCTGATGCATTGCACAATCCAAATGGCATTACATTAAATTTATAAATGCCATTTTTGTAATAAATACAGTCTTTTTTCTATTTTTTTAATCTATCATAACTTGCCAGTAACTACTAGCTAAGTCTAAAGTTGAGAACTATTGTGATCCAGATAATGCATTTAACATTTCTTGTATTTTTGATAAGGAATAAGCATTTTTTTTAGTGACATTGTTAAGTTTTCTATAATCTACACAAAATCATAACTTTCTATTCTTCTTTCATACTAGAACAACAGGTGATGCCCAAGGGCTTTCTGATAGTTGAATTATGTTGCTTTCTAGTATTTGTTTAATTTTTTCTTTGATAAAGTTCTGTTCATCAGATGGCATGTTGTAAAAATGTAATTTAACAAGTGGTGCATCTTCTGTATAGATATGATGTTTAACTTTATCTGTTCTGCCAAGTTCTGTAATATCTTTGGCAAATAAATCAGCAAACTCTTCTAACAAGTTTTTGAACAATCATCTTTGTTCTTTAGTAAATGGTCCTACATTTACAGTATCTGTTTTTTCTAAAGCATATTCCTAATATGATATTAAAATATCTATTGTATATACATGTTTTTCTTTTAATGTATTTTTTTGCAAAGTCTGTTGCAAAGTTTCTTCTTTTGTTGATAATTCTTTCTCAAGTAGTAATTCTTTAATTTTTTTGTCTTCTATTTCTTCTAAGTCTTTTAGGTCTTTTGGATCTTTTGAATCTTTTAAATCTTCTGAGTCAGGTAGTTTTTGATCTTGCCTAGGATAATTTAAAAATTTTGAGATGCAAAAGCCAAACAAGAGTAATAATTTGCTTATTCTTAGTGATAAGTTATTTGCTCTTGGAAAAATTCTAACATATTTTCAAAATTGTTCTCTAGATGTTGAATTCTGGCTTCCAATCTAGCAATGATTTGGTCTTTTTTATCTTCTTTTTCATCCTTCCTCTTCTTAGAAATAGTGTCCACACTTATTTTTATAGGTTCTATAGCAGTTTCTTCTGGCAACTCTGCTATTTCTATAATGTTTTCTTCTTTTGAAATAGTTTCTTTAGCAAGAGTTTGCTTGTTTAACTCTTGGTAACATTTATCACAATATTCTTAATGTTCATCCAGTCTGTACATTGTTTAGCAAAAAGGCATTCACAACAAAGAGCTACTTTTCCTTCAAAATTCTTTCTTAAGTTTTCTACTGCTTTTCAAATATCAAAGTCTGAATAAGCAGTATTAAAAGATTCATCTAAGATCTGTTGTAAGGTGGCTTTTTCTTCTTCAGTAAGGTTTACTTGTTCTGTTCGAAGTAAAATAATAATTTTATCAGAGGTTCATTCATAACTATATTTATTATGGTCTTGTTCTTCCATGGCTTTTTCTATGATCTGAGTGTTTTCTTCTAATAAAACTTTAGCAAGTCTATAGATTCTATCTTGGTTCAAGTCATACTGACTTTCAGCACTCTTGTTAGACTTAGTATAGTATTTGATTCTATTCCAAATTTCATAATTTGGGTTATATTGCAAATCTGAGCTAACTTTATAAATGTATATATGTTCTAATTCACAGAACTATAGGTCTCCTCATATACTTTCTAAGTAATGCATTCTTGATCAAGGTTTCTAAATATTACATACTTTACATTAGACAAGGGTTTCTTTTTCTAATTCTGTTGTATAATATTTATAAGTTTCTAGTTCATTTGGGTCAAGGCCTTCATAATAGGTCTTGTAGCAAGCAGTACAAGCAAGTTGAGTCTTTAGTTTGTATAGTTTTTCTGGTTGTTGTGGAGTAATGCAAAGACAACAATGGTAGGTTCTTCTTTTGCTGTAGTAGGATTTTCTTTCTTGTTCTATTAGGTCTCAATTACATTTACATCTATAAGTTAGGTTATCAAGCTTCAGTTGAGCAACAGGGCAATTTATTTCTATATGGCCATATTCATTACAGCCATAGCATTGGTTTTCTGGGCAGTTTTTAAATAAGTGAGTAGTTTGTTTGCAATTCTTGCAAGCCAATTGTCTTCTTGGTCTGTTGGGACAGTTGGTAAATGGTGACCATATCTGTTGCAATGTTGGCATCTATTTTTAGGACAGTTTCTATATAGATAAGTAGTCTTGTTGCAGATATAACATGCAAGGTAAGTTTTTCTTTGGGAGTATGTAGTTCATCCTTCACTATAATCTTCTTTCTTAGAAATTATATAGAAGGCATAAGCTTCATAGGGTGTTAAATATTTCTGCTTGTATAGTTCAAAATCTTCTAGAGTAGTACAAGTAGGTTGTTTTTTTCAAGGTTGTTCTTGCTTATAAGATGTATCAAGAACAATTTTTCTTTCTTTGACTAATTATTTTCTAATAAAAATGAATAAGAAGTAGCAGATACAACTTTTATATCTAAAGGAATAAGTTGTTCTTAGACTCTAATAGGTAGGTTTCTAATAATTTCTAGTGGTCTGAAGGTAGTTCCAGTAGTAGCAACAATAATGCTCTTAGATGATTCTTCTATTTTTAATTCTAATTCTTTTATTGTCTAGTGGGAAATCATACTAATAGAAGCTCTACTGTCAATAATAGCAGAATAGGTTTGGTCTTGGATGTCAATATAACATTTGACAGAAGTGATAGTAGGAGTGTAATATAGTTTAGTAATTTCTTGATTCTCTGCTGTAATATAAGCAGTAAGAGCAGTTCTAATAGAATAGTTGTCTAACAATCTTTTTCAATTGTTAGTATTTGGAGTAGTTTATACTTCAGCTATATTTACATCTTGATAGTAAGATAAGAGTAAGCAATTAAATCTTGGTCCCTATCTTTCTTAACTTCTGTCTCTAGATCTGTTTCTTCTTGAATAATTTCTGTCTCTGGATCTGCTTCTACTTCTGTCTCTTTGGTAATCATTTCTTTAATTGTTGTAGTTTCTTCTGTTATTATTATTACAGTTATTATTGTTATTTCTGCTTTTTTCAAAGTTTCTGTTTTTTTGGTTTTCATTCTGTCTTTTTCTACAATTTGCTATAAAATGTCTAGGATTATCACAATAATAGCAAAGGACTTTGTTTTGTGCAAAGTTAGGTCTAAAGTTATTTTCTCTTTTTGCTATATAGGCTGTATGAGGTTGTAAAGTTTGCTAAGCTTGTAATGTTGGTTGAGATTGGGTCATAACTGAGTTAATATATAGTTGGGCTAGTTGTTTGGTAATGTCATTAACATCATCTTTTTCTGAAATGGCCAATACTTTTTCTAGTTCCCAATGTTTTGCTCCTTCAATAGCAGCAGCTAAGTCAGCAAGAATTGATGCTTGTACAGATATTGCATATTTAGATCACAATTTTTTAATAAAGAGCTAAACAATAAAGTCATTTGGGAAACCCTCATCAGGATCTACTTTTCTTCTGAGCTTTTTAAATTGGGCAATATATGTATCAACAGTATTGGTTTCTTGTTTTAGATTAAAGAATTTTTGTTGCTATATAGCTTTTTTTTTAACTGTTTTGAATTGTTTCAAGAAACTAGGTTTAAATTAAGAATTATTTCCTCCACTATATGACTGAAAATAGTTATCTCCAAGTTCCTTAAGCCAATCTTCTGCATTGTTCTTCATATATGCTTGGGCAATTGTAAGTTTTCTAGCTTTAGACTATCTATTGGCAATAGCAGCTCATTTAAATTCATTAATCTAGTCAACTGGATTTTCAGTTCTATTAACTTTAAATGATGCAATTTTAAAGAATGATTTCTCTGCAGCTCTGAGAGTATCAACTAGTCTATTCATTGCAGCAACAGCATTGTCTATAGCTCTTTTGTCTTCAGAGTCAAGTTTATCAGTAATAGTTTCATTTGAGCTTTCTGAGTCTTCTTCTTCTAATAAAGATTGTTCTTCTTTAAAATAAGTTTGTTCCAATAGTAGATTAAGGTTTTCAATAGTTAAAGTTGTATTTTCTTGTGAGTAAGTTTCCAAGTTTTGAACAAGATCTTCAGAGTTAATTGGTTGTTGGTAGTTAAATGGTATCTTAATAATAGAATAGTTAGGCTGTGCTGTTGAGATATTAGAATGGCTAGTTGCTTTTAATAAGCCAAAAGTTAAAGAGGATTCTTTTTCAGTTGTAGTAAGGTTTTCAGTAGTTGTAGAGGAAAATTCTTCTGAACTTGATTCAATATCAGGTTAAGATAAGAGAAAATTAATTCCTTTGGTTAGAAGATTAGTAAATCTAGTAACTAGTCTTGGTGTTATTAAGGTTAAAAGTCAAGAAATATAGGAAGATCAAGTAGGAGTATAAAAGGATTCTTAAGTACTTTCTCTTTTTTGTAAAGCTACTAGTTGAGTAGAAAAAGAAGGTAATAATCCTCTTCTTGAAGGGTTATTTCATTGAAAAAAGGTATACTGTCTACTAGTTTGATCTTTACTATATGGTGCTAAAGAGCTAAAGTCTATAATAGATATTGGAGTTCGAGTAAGAGTAACAATAGTGGTAATAGAAAAAGTAAAAGTAGTAATAGGTTTTTTTTTTTAAAAAAAAATATTAATGGTGAGGCCATGCCTTTAACTTTATTGAAATTCAATTGAAGTTTTTACAAAAAAAAGCTTGCTTTT
>CAJVQA010008545.1:0-12863 GCA_910591915.1 Cetraspora pellucida
TTTAACCACTCTAGTAGGTTTAGGTTGCAGATAAATTAGATAAATTAAATAATAATTTCATCTATAGTCTGAGTCTTGTTCTTATAAAAAAATTTGTAAATTGGCTATGGCCTGTGTCAACTCATGTAGTTACTCATAACAAATTATTAATAAAGATAAAGGCAAAACCTCACCTTAATACCAAAAAAAAAAAATTTAAATAACTTTATTATATTTACTAATATATTTTTTTTGTTAAGAAATTCTAATAATAACTAAATTTTAATTTAAAATAATCTAAAATTATACAAAATTAACTAACTGATTTTTATAACTTAGTTAGATCAAATTTTATAAAAAATTTATAAAATTTTGTATTAAAATTTTTAAAAAAAAATAACTGACTGGGTCTGTTTAAAAATTTTATATAATAAAAAACCAATTTTTTTTTTTTAAATATTAATAATAAGGCTATGTCTTTATTTTTATTAAAACTTAATTAAACTTTTTACAAGTAGAATATACAAAAAAAAAGTATATTTGAATTCTATATCTATAAGATATTAAGATTAGAGGTTCAGACAAGTTATTTGTGATCTAAACCTACTAGAGTGGCTAAGGCTCATCTAGATTTGAGAGTTTATAATTATAATAAGAGAGTTTATTTAATATTTAATCTATTTAGAATATTATGTTTCAATTTTAGAACTAGCAATTAAGTGTAATGCATATTGTGTTAGTAAGTTTTGAGAAGTATAAGATGTTGAAGTTGATTGAGATTGTCTACTGAGTTGAGATCTAGAGGCACAATATAGTATTCAGATTTGTGTATAGATTTGTTAATAAAAATAAAGCAAAAGTTTAATTAAAAATGTAGTAGCAGTTTTATTAGATATAGTAATAACTTTAATTGAATTAAGTAATTCATAAGGAATTAGACCAGACAGTGTTGATGTTAGAAAGAGTGAATTTGGTATATTGTAGCTTTGTATACTGTTAAGATTTTTGATTTGGTTGTGCAGTTCAAATACTGTTTTTGGTATTGTATCAAGAGTAGATATGTTAAGAACATGTTTAAGTAAGTTATTGATAAGATTGTTAAGAAAATGTGAGGATGGGCAAGTAGTCCAATAAAGTGAAGTGCTAATTTGGTTATATTGATGACAGTTAGGAAATTGGAATAGTTGCATTTATATAGATTATGTGAAGTTGGAAGGTCATCCATAAGGATTTTTATATAGAAAAACTTAAGTTAAGATGTTTGAAAGCTGTAAAAGTAGTTTGTTATTTTTTGATTATTGTTAATATAAAGCCAGATGGCTTTTTAGTTAGTTTGAGTTGCAATTTGTAACTATTTTTGAAAATAATATTAAGATGACTATAGCACATAAATATAAGCATAGCAAATTGTGCAAATATAATGACAGATAAGAAGTTTAATAGGATAGTTATCAAGTTGTAGTCTATAGTAGTGATTTGAACTAGTTAGGCTAGAATCGGTTAACCGACCTGAACTGAATAAATTTCGAGTAACCAGTTGAGTAAATTGTTAATCAGTTGACCTGTACAACTGGTTGAGAATCGGTAATCAAGTGGAAGGATTAAGAATTTCAAAAAGGTCAAAAATTTGGGTAAAGGTCTAAGACTTTCTGAAGGTAAAGTGTAAAGTAAATCTTAACTAGTTGAATCGGTTGGCATAAAATATTTCGGTTCAGTTAGCCGATTAAGAAAATTTTTCTTGGTTCAAATCATTATTCTATAGTTAGAATTATAATAATTTTGTAGATTAAATAGTAAATATAGAAGATTAAAATGATTACAAGCAAGATTGTTAGCAAGGTTATTGAATTTATTATTCTGGTATGTAGCTACTTTATGCAAAATAAGTTGTATGTTGTAAGAGTTTGTAAAATTGATTAGGGTATACCAAAGTGAGTGGTATGAAGTATTAATAAATGATAATTTAAGTAATATTAAGTTGGTACTGTTATATTTAGATATAGCAGATTGTAAGTTAGTATAGATATATACTATACAGTTCTGAATGCAGTACTAATAGCTGAACACAGGTTGAATAAATAAATAAAGGGCAAATAATAGATAAATAACAGAAAAAAATCTGCCATTATTCTATCCTATATCTGCCAAATAATAGTAGCATAACAGCAGCATAATAGCAGAATAACAGAAGGTTTGTCAATATGAGTAACATAATAGTAACATAATAGTAAAATAATAGAACAGTACTATTATTTTACTTTAGTCTTTGTAACTAAAAGTAAAATAATAAAACTGTTCTATTATTTTGCTATTATGTTACTATTATGTTATTCATATTGACAAACCTTCTGTTATTTTACTGTTATTCTGCTATTATGCTGCTGTTATACTGCCATTATTTGGCAGATATAGAGTAGAATAATGGCAAATTTTTTTTCTGTTATTTATATATTATTCATCCTTTATTTATTTATTTGATCTGTAGAAAGAATTGCAGTAATTTCTGCTTTAAAAAAGCATAGCCAGAACTTAGTTTATGCTTAAAAGATATGTAAGATGTTGTTGTTTTGTATTAAGACCCATCCAATTCCTATTGAGCATTAGAATGTGCCTGTCTAAATGACTGATCTGTTAGTATAAAAATGAAGTTCAGACTTGTTGTAGTTTGAGTTGGCAATTGATTACAGAGTGTTAATAAGATCACAATTGTTAAAAACAGTTGAAATAAGTGATGCAAATATATGGATATTAGCATCATTAGAAATTTGAGTAGGATGTTGAATAGCAATAGAATAAAGCAAATTAAAATAATTTGTATTGAGATTAAGTTGTTGATTTTGAGTATTAAATTTTTCAATAAATTTAGTTGCAAGATTAATAGAAATAAATGTTATATATTTGTTAGTGATAAGATTGGAATTAAGATTGCAGCCAGTGCATAGTTTGGTTGTAATTAAAGGTGCTGGATATAGTTGTGTAGCATGAAGCTCAATATTGCTGTGCCAATAGATGATAAGTATTTGTAAGAAGAGGTTGGTCATCTTCTGGCTTTATCTATAATTATTTGATCTTAAAGTGTAGTGATAAGACATAGCTTAGATATTTTGAAAAATGTTCTGTAGTGTAGCTAAAGTGGTTGATTTTTGGAAGTTGGTAATAGTTATAAAGAGTTTGATAATAAAAATAATTTGTTGTAATATTCTCAAGAGTAGTAAACCATGATAGCTTTCTGCCTTTAGGTATTTTATAAATTTTTGGTGAAATATGTTTTCACTCAAGAAGATAAAAATTGTCATATGTAGTAAGTTGATTAAGAAAAAGAATATAGTGTTGGCAGAGTTGTTTTTTGAAAGTTAGGTATTTGAAATATGATGATAGTATTGATTCTAATGTAATTGTTTCAGTATTGACTATGTATGGAATGTTATACATTGGGTTTGGAGTTATAGATAGCTCTAAATAAGAAAAAAGGTAAATAATTTTGAAGCTAGTTGTTTGGTTGTTTGGTTTATCAATTAGAGAATTAGAATGATTCAATATATTAGTCAAGAACCAAAGATTATTTTGTAGTTGTTGAAGATGAATATGGAAACTAGTACTAAGAAGTTCAGTATTGTTAAGGTGTCTAATGAAGTTAAGAATATAATGTTATAGTTGAATATTTCAAATGTTGTAAATATTGTAAAGTTGAGATTAAAGAAGAGTGCTAGTAGAAATTATACAGTTAAGTTTGGTTTTTTGTTTCACAAGGCCAATATGATGAGTAAGAATTTTTTTACAAATAGCTTGGCTTAGAACAATATTTTAAATATAATATTCAATAGTAGGTATAATAACAGTATTTATAATATAATATGCATAAGTGTTAGTAATATGTTTGGAGTTAGCAATTTTAATAAGATGTTGGGATTTATTAATAATAAGTTGGATCTGTTAAGAATGTTTGTTGTTGAGTATAAACTAGCAATCAAAAAATTTAAAAGGTGTGCAAGGTAGGTGAATAAAAAGTGTATAGTTTTTAAAAATAATATAATTGTAATTAGATAATGGATTGTTAATTGTAAGTATAAATTTAGAAGAGTTAATTTGGATATTAGCCATGTCATAAAATGACTCAGCTATTGAAAGAATTTGAAATAGTTTTGCTTGTAAGAATGCAATCCAGAGGGTGTCATCTATATATGTAAGAACTAATTAGTATGTTTTAAGTTTGTTAAAGTTTTTATTTTTAAGATTAGTGATCCAAATAGCTTACATAGAATGGCCTATAAATTGTGAATAAATTAAGGTTATAAGAGAGTTATAGTAGATTCTTTAGAGAAGTAGAGTTATAGTTTCACTCTGATCAATATTATTGTGAACTAGATGTAATGAGATAAGGCCAAGATTAGTAATAACTTGATTATGTCTATTTGTGAACAGATCTATTATTATGTTTATAGTTTTTAGAGATAAAGCAAGATGTAAGAGTAATTGTTCAAGGAGAGTAAGGTTGACAGAGTCATATGCTTTGCTCATGTCCTGAGAAAAGAACCAAATGTCTTTGTGGCTACAGGATGCATCCTCAATAAGATTATTAACAATGTGAATAGGAATAGATATACTATTGCCTAGAAGAGCAATATAATTAAAAAGAGAGAGAATAGTATATTATGTAAATACAGAGTTAAGTCTATTTGTAATAATTTTTGTATAAAGTTTTTGAATGTGTTCAATAAGGCTAATAGGTCTTGTTAGATTAAGATCTCTATTGAAAGTATTGCACTTAGGAATGGGATAGATTCTGCTATGTTTCCATTGTTTTGAAACTTGGCCAGAGTCAAGCAACAATTAAATAAGGCAATAATAAATTGAATGCATGTAGAACTAATATGTTTAATCATTTTATAGCATATTTTTAAGGAATTATAGACTTTGCTATTTGGGAGTTGAGCTAATGTATTGAGTACTTCTTCTGTTGTAATAGCTTCAGTAAGTAAAGTATACCAAGTTAGATTAATATGTGATTGTAGTTAATATTGTTGTTGCCAAAAGTTTTGATAGAGGTTATAGTTAATTGGTTTGTGTTTTGTCTAGTTTTCAAAGTGGTTTTGAATATGTTGCTTAATAGCATTTGGTTTGATAATAAGTTGATTTGGTAGTTTAATATTAAAAAAATGAATAGGTTTATAATATTAGTTAAGAATGCTATTAATGGCCTGTTTAGAATGTAAAACAAAAGTTTCACATCTTTTTTCAAAAATATTTTGTATTTGTTGACAAAGAAGAGGTAAATTTTTCATGTTGTATGCATAATATAGCTGTTTTCAGATATTACAAGCATGTGTAATCCATTTCTCAATATGGTTAGATGAAAGAATAAGTTGAAGATTACATTGTGCTTAAAGATTGATTGATTGAATATGATGGTTAATAAAGAAAATGTTAGTTGATAACTTGTTAGTTTTAGTGATTTTAATTAAATAACTAAGTTTTTTAAGTGATAAGTATAGTAGGATGCTATGTGAGGTATATTTATGATTATAGCTTCATTTGCAACTAATTTTGTTTAGTATTGATTATATTGCAATATTAATAAAAAAGTGTTCAATTTTGTACCAAGTTGTTTGAAGAGTTTTATTTAGTATGTTGTAAGAGGAGTGTTGTGAAGGTTAAGATTTGATGTAAAAAGGTCAGATAACTCTGTTCATTTATCAGAATCTATTGCCTTGTAGTTAAAGATTCTATAACTTATTTCACTATGCTGTTTTGGAGGTTTGCTAAATGCATTAGAAAATGTTTATGAAGATAAGAGAAGTAGGTGATCACTAAGAGTATCCATGTTACTTGAGACAAGACTATATGAAAAGAAAAATTGAATAGTGAATTGGGCAATCCAAATGTAGTCTATACAACTACTACTAGAGTTATTAGACAAAGTATGATATATGTTATTGAAATGTGCTTCAATATTATATATATTGGAGTTATTAAGAAAGTTAATAAGTTTAAATTTGCTTAATAAGCTATGAATAGAGTTTTGTGTATTAAAATTTTCTATGACAATAAAATAAAGGTTTAAGTAGCATGCTTGTTAAATCCAATTAATAACAGTATTTTGTGTTTTAATATGTTTTACAGAGTTTATAAATAAAAGATATACTGAAATTATGTAAAGCTTAATATTGCTTTTAAAAAAAAGATCTAAAGCAATAGCTTCTTCTAAATGTATTATACAGCTATGCATATGGGTCTAAGGTAATTGTAAATCATAATAGCTGTTCTCTTAGCTAAGGTTTCAGAATTGGACCAGTAGTAAGTAAAGGTATTGTTATTACAAAAAAATAAGTTTGTTTTGTTTAATATTTTGGTTTCTAATGCTAGTAACAGAATATTATTCTGTAAGCAATAGTTCTGTTAGGTTTCTCTTTTAGTAATAGTGTTAAAACTTCTAACATTATGAGTTGTGATAGTAAGGTTGAGGTTATAAGTTTGGTCTAAATTCTGAATTGATTAAGGAAATAATGTTAGTAAATTGTAAAATAGTTGTAATGATTAATTAGAAGTAAAAAGAAATGAGGAATTTGGAAAAGCTAATCTTGATAAATTAGAAAGTTCAGAGTTTATATAAGATAAATAGTTAAAAGTAAGGAAAAATTGATAATCTAGAAGTGTTAATATAGTAAAAATTGTTGATAGAATGTTTGATTTTAGTTGAATGTTTAGGTAATGCCAGATAGCTTGAACTAGTAAAATAAAGTAATTTGGTAAAGGTTTGGATTAAAATAGAAGGTAAATATAAACTTCATTATAATTATTTTTAATTAAGATAGTTAATATATAGCATATAAGTTATTAGATAAGTAGCCAAAGCTGTAGATGTATTATAAAAAAGTATTAATAGTTTGAGAGTAAGGAAGTAGTAGTATGTGGTTGTAAAATAGAAATTTGTTGTAGCAAGTATTGAATTGGATATTGTTATAGTATTGTTTAGCTATAGTAGTTTCATTATAGCCATCTAGAATAGTTTTACTAATTGAAAATAAGTGTTTTCTAGTTTATTATCCTTTATGATTAAATTAGTATTTAATGTATTATTGTTTATTAAAAAGAATTTAGAAAGGATAGATATAGATAGATAGTAGGTATAATTTAATAGTTGTAGAAAGAAATATTTAGGTAAGAGTTGAGACACATATAGTAGAATATATAACATTCACTATAGTCAAGTTTGATTGATATTTTGAATGCATAGTTGAAGTTATTGTATTGTATAAAATTGTATTGATAGATGTGTTTTAAAAAGAAGTTAAGTGTTTGTGAGTATAGAAATAAGAGTAGATTTAAACATGTTAGCCATTAGTTATAGCATAACTCTGAATCATATAATGTCTTGTAAACTGGTTCATGCAGTGCTTTCTTGATGTTTGATGATAAAATAAAATTTAAGGAAGTAGAAGATTCTTCTGTAGATTTGCTTACCATATGCTCAGCTTTTATAGCTATAAAGAGTGCCATAGCCTGCTCTTTATGTTGAGCCTAGCTGTTATTAACCTGGTTCTCCATATAAATAAACTTAACTACCCATCCACTTACATTATTCTCTTCTAGAATAGCCTATATTCAATAAAGAATATCTATTATAATTCTAGAAGCAGTAGCTGCATTTATAGGTTTTATAGAAGATTCAATTAAAAAGAATTATAGAAGTGAGTAGATAAAGGAGTATCTTGGCTAAGAGTTTTAGCATAAAATAAACTTCCATCAGTTTTGGTTTTGTTTTTAGAAGGTTTTGGGTTAAAGAAGAGATCATCTTTAAACTTTTTAAGAGAATGAAATTTGATTTTAAATTTATTTTGAAATAGTTTTTAAGCTTGTAGATAAATTGAAGTTTTATATGTTTCAAAAATTTCTGAAATTGAAATAGTTAGTTGTTTAAGAATATAGAAATAGGTAATTACTCTAACAAGAAAATGTATGTTGACTGGCTTGGTTGTGATTTTAATAATAGCTTGGTGTTTATTAAGGTTATTAATTTTATCATTTTTTGTAGTTGCTCTAAGAAAAGCATAAAAATAAAAGTAAAAATAGAAACTATAATGTTTGGAGTTTTTTATAATATTATTGTTTTTAGTAAATTCTGCTTCTGCTTTATTAGCAAGTTTGTGAAGCAAAGATAAAGGTGTAGCATTAAAAAAGGTATCTTGGTATTTTTGATCTTTATTAAAGATAGTAAAGTTAAGTTCAGAATTAATTCACCTAGTTGTTTTTTATTAGAAGAGAGAGTAAAAAACTTTTCACATAATTTATCAAAGAAATCTGTTAATAAGTTTTTAAAATTATGCTCAGTATCTAAAGAAAGAATAGTGCAAGTATTATCTTTGTTATATGAGCAAGTATGAATATAAAATAGAGCAGCTTTGGTATAAAGTAAAGAACATTTTTATAAAGAGTCAATTGAGATAATTTTAAAGTCAGATAGAAGTAAACTTTGTATGACTCTGCAAGTTTGGTAGCAATTTTATATTTGATGTATTTGAAGATTTTAGTTTCATTAATATTAATAAATTATTTTTTATAATTCACAAAGAATGATTTAAATCATGATTCAAAATTAGGTCTAAATTTTTTGAATAAAAGGATATAAAAAGTTTAAAGAAATTTTAGTTTTGAAATATTAAGAGATACATTAATATTGTATTTTTCATTATTTTGTATTTTAAAAAGAGGCTGATTAATAGCATCTTTACAAATAAAATAGTTAGAAAGAAGCATATTGATAGTATATTGACAGTTTTGGCAAATTTTGAAAAGTCGATTGTTTGATATTCATCTTGATAATAAAGATAAATTCTAACCAAATTGATTGTTACTTAAAAACAGTTTTGTAGTATATAAGAAGGAATAGATTTGTGTGAGAAAAGAATTTTAGTATAATTAAGTTTGGTAAAAAAAATTATAATAAATTTACGAAATAAGATTTTGAAAGTTGAAATAAGATATCAAATAGAATAGTAACTGATGTGTCAATAGTTTGATTATATTAATAGATGATATCTGTAAAAAACTTGGATTGGGTTCTAGTCAAGATTTTAATAAAATATTTAAAACTACATTTTGAGACTGGTTTTCTTTAGTTGCAGGTTTAATAATTTTTCTTGATATAAAATTAATAAGATGAGGTTTAATAAATTCAAAATTTTGTTAAATAATAGTGTATTGAAATTAGTGAATAGTTCTATTTTGTCAATGATAGAAAATTTTTCAAACCAATCAAGAAGATTTTTTTGTGTTTGTTATAGAATTTTGAGTTTGTTTTGTTTGTAACTTTTTTTTTAAAAAAAATTGAAGAAATTGGTTAAAAATTTGAATTTTTTTATCTTTGTCAATAAGAGCAAATTTAATATTGTACATTGCTGTTAATTAAGAAATTGAGTTTAAGTTACAAATTTCAATTTGAGATTTGGAATACAGACAGGATGAGCAGAAAATCTACATAAAATTTGGTAAAAAAGTCAAGAAAATGTTTATCATTACTAGAAAAGATACATAGAATATTAGATTTGTGACAGATAATACAGATATAGATATGTTGTGTATAAGCTTTAATAGCTACAGTATTGGGTTCGAGATTTGTAATAGTAGAGGAAGTAGCTTTAGATAAGCTATTATAATTAAAAGAAAATAGTAAAATTTTGATAACTAGTGACTGAGAGATAGTATCTTTGATTTTTTAAATTGGTTTAAAGTTATAATATAGAAGTAGCAGAGCCAGAAGTTAGAGAAGAAGGTGTGATAGATCTTGGAGGAAGTTAATAATGAAGAGAAATAAATAAGCTATATGTTTTATAAAGAAATAAAACAACAGAAAATTGATAAGCTGTTTTAAAATAATAAATTTTGTTTTTTTTATAATATTTAGTTAGATAAATAGCAAATTGGATAGGTTTGATTTGTTATAGATTATTTTCTTTAAGCATAGTACCAAAATGGTCATCATATTTGACTAAAATAATTTAAATCATATTAGTTCAGTTCTTGACTAATAGATGCAAACATGATTGCTTCAGATTTTAATATAGATTTGATATAAGGATTTTTGTATTTAAATGATATAAAGTTATGACAAATAAGTGATATGACAGATAAGAAGGTATGATAAATAAAGAATATGATAGATAAAAGATGTAATAAATAAGGGAAGATGACAAATAAAAAGAATTACAAGTAGTACATAATATTTTGTAGATCTATTTGTAAATCAGAAATGATATTAAACAAATTTGAAAAAATCGAACTCTTTCTGCAAATCCATTGCACAAAAATTAACTAAAAACTTGTTCGTCTAAAAACACTCATAAATATTTATTTTACTAAGACAACCTGTCCTGGCGTCTTAGGTAAACTTGTTCAGCATCGCATTTTACATATATTCTGAGAATATTACATCTCTAGAGTTTAAACTCATTGAGAAAATTGTACTGATGGCCTTTGGCCCCCAGTTTTAATAATTTAATATTCTTGCAGCTTCTGCTGCTATAACCTGCCTTATACTCTTAATTAAAGTTGTATAACATATCTGCCTGGTTAAAACAAGCTCTAGACAAAAATTTTTGACTAAATATTGGCAAAACTACAGCTAAATTTATCTTTTATTCTCTTGCAAATTTTTTTTTCTACCTTTTGTTCCTACCCTATTCCCTTTTTCTCTTACACGGATTTCATGTAACTATTTGATCATTTTCCAATCTATAATTTATTAATTTACACAAAAATTCTGTAACCTATCTATTAATAGAATTTCATTTAACACAACACTCTATTTCTATATTTAGTTCTTACTAATATTACACAGTAATTTGTACTTCAAACTCTATCTGTGTTTAGTACCCGAGTCACATTGTGACCCTAGTCACATTAGTTGCACCTGTGTACCATCCCAGTGATACCCCAAAACTACAACCCTTGTCTTTAATTATCATCTTTGCAAAACTATCTATAATCATATTATTAACTTAGAAAAATTTTTAAGTCTTTAATCAAATCTTTATTCAACTTACTATTATTAAATAATGCCTACCTTAAGTTAACAAGAACCTAACACAGCAGACCTTGATTATTTTTACCAAAACTTTGCTAATAGTTTTGGTATTGCTCTTTATGAAAAAGGAAATAATAGCAAGGCTCACCCAATTCCTGTCAAACTCCAACCCACTTCCTGCTTAACAAAAAACCTTTGATCAAACAAGATTATCTACTTCTTTAAAGCTCCCACCTCTACTTCCATTATTACTTGTCTTTGTGGCAAATATCACACTAAATTATCTCAACCTCAAACACCAATTACACTCAAGCTACTGAATTTACAACCGCTCATATCAATAACAACTCAAGAAAAATCAACAGAACAACTCAACAACTCATGACTGACCTCTCTTCTTCTACTGACAGTGTTCCTCCATCTTCTACACCAGATGTTCATTACCACACTTGTCCTAAATACTCTCTTCCAATTGGTTATATTAAGAGAAATGAGCATCATTATCCTAATAAAAAATATGTTTCCAAAAATAATGAAATCTATCATCTTGCTTGTATGACTGCCTCATCCCAACATGAAGCTAGTTCATCCCAAACTAAGAAAAATCTTACTCAAACTTTCCAGAACATTCTACATGAATCTTCTTAAATTACTAATCCTCTTACTACCTCTTCTCACCAAATCTTAACCTCTTCTGACCTTATTGATTTTTTCTTTTCTTTAACTACCAATACTAATCCTATCTCTAACCAACCTTCTACTACTAACACTCCTAATATTTTTAGCCTCAATTCTAACAATCCTAGCAATACTAACCAACCAGAAAATACTCCTAACAAGCCTCCTCTCCAATCTTATTCAAGTATTCTCAAACCAAAATCCAATTCGATATATAACTAGGTTGCAAATTTTCCAATTACTGAAAAAATGCAACCTAATAAAAAATTACAAACTTCATTCTCTCTCTAACTCTTTACATTCTTTAAAAAATTTCTTTATGATTTTTATTCTAGTAAAGAAATTAAACCAGCTACTGCAACCCAACTGGCACTAAAAGCCTCATTCTACTATATTATCCGTATTATGGCTGGGCAATGGCCTGAATTTTTAACTGACCTTATTTACAACAACAATCCAATATTGACAAAAGTGCTACTATTCCCTTTGAACTTTTTGAATCTACTCTTAAAAACCTCATCCTTAAATTTATAACCATTCTTTTTACTAAACTTAACTATCTTAAAATCTTTACTTCACCAGTTACTATTCCTTCATACACAGCTCACAAACATCTTCAACTCTGCTTCAATCTTGCTTGTCTTCATCTTTTCTTATCCAATAACTATCAGTCTATTGACTACTAAAAATTTGCTGAAGACCTCCAGCTTAGACCTAAAAAATTTAAAATTGAATCTTTTACACAAACTATTAACCTTAAACAAAAATACCTCACCATTTAGTCAGATGCTAGATTTAACATTAAACTATCTTTTAATATTCCCAAAACACTTTTTCTTGAAAGATTTTGAATTTCTTCACTAAAAAATTCTCTTGATCACTTTAACTCCTAGTTTGATACCTATTACCCTTCCTATAGTAAAAAATTTTCTTCCAATATTAACAAAGAAAAAGTCTGCACCTCTCTTAGAATCCAATTCTGTCAACATTTTATCCTTCAACTTTCTAAACACCTTCCTGAAACTTATATATTCAAAAAACCAAACTCATTTTAGGAGCGACATGAAGAAGCATCTCGTGTTGCTAACTTTCACTATCTAATCTGTAATAACAAAGAATGTCAATACCTTGATGACAAAAAATTCCATGACAGTACCAAGCTATTTAATGACATTTTAACCAAATC
>CAJVQA010008546.1:0-12863 GCA_910591915.1 Cetraspora pellucida
AACTGTAACAATATGTTCGAATAAACAGACCTGAGGCATGACCTCACCTTAACTCCAAAAAAAAAAAAAAAAAAAAATAATAATAGCAAAAGATATTATAAATCAAGATGAAGTAATATTTTCATTAATATAACAACTTTTTTATAATTTACTATTAGAAAGAATATAAGAAAATAAAGGTTTAGGTTATATAGTAGAGCAACAAATTAAAAGAGACATGCAATATAGCAATACTACAAAGTATTGCCAAATAGTTATTGTATATACAGATAATATAATATAGTTTGAAATTAGCAAAGAATAGCTAATAGAGATTTTAAAAATAGCAAAAAAGTTTTTTAAGATGAATAATATGAAAATAAATAGATTCAAATCAAAACTGCTAATAATAAATACAAAAGTAAAAAAAGAAAAAAGAAAACTAATTTTTGGAAAAAGCAAAATAACAAAAAATACAAAGAACAAAATAATTTACTTATTAAAAATATGACTAAATAACAGAATAAGTAAAGTACTAATAAAGAAAAAAGCTAAAAAAATAATAACTAAATGATAAGAGATCTGAGATACAAAAAATGACAATGAGTCAAATTGCATATATAAATAATATAGTAATAATATCAAAATTAAATTATATGCTACAACTAATAAAAATATCAGAAATAAGTATAAGTAAAATATACCAACTAATAATAAGCTTGATAAAAAAAAGAGCAACTTGCAAAAAATATTAAAAAACTGTTAATGAAATATAAAGCTCTTAAAAGCTATAGAATACTATAACAAGAGTTAGTAATAAAACAAATAAGTAGCTTATTAGTGAGACTAAACAGACAAGACAGTTTTAAATAGTTAACAAAATTAAAAATAATACAAGGTTGCCAGAGAGTAGGTCTAATAGAAGATATATAGAAATAAAAGAGATATCAGAAAACATAAAAGGTTAGAAAATAATTTGACTTATCTAATATTACTAAAAGTGTAAAAGCTTAATATAAATATAAGAACAAAAGGTAATTTATAGATAATGTTTAAATATGAAACTAAAGTAAAAAAACTAATAGATACTTGTTTATAGAAAAGCAGTAGAACTAGAATAAATAAAGCAGACTTAATATATTTAAATTAGTTACTAGATACAAGAGGTAAATAGTTAATTATATAGTAATAGCTAAAAAGTTACCAAGACCTATCAAGCAAAAAAAAACAGTAGTTTAAAATAATAGAACTAGAAGTGCTTAGTAAACCAGAAAGCAGAAAGATAAAAACCAATTTAGAACAAACAAATGAAACACCTAAGTAATGCAAATAAGATAGAGGTATATTTCAAAAAATAAAAGAAAAAAAAATAGATAACACATAATGTATAAAATTATTAATAATTAGAAAAAATAGTTAAAAAGAAAAAGGAAAAAATAATAGTAAAGCACTACAAATGCAGAGTAGAAAAAATGAACTAGTTGTTGAAGTTAGCAAATATAAAAGTTGTACAAAAAAAGAAAAATAGTTAGAAGACAGCTGCCAGCAGTAAATAAGAATAAACAACAAAATTAATATAATTTCAGATGTATTAATAAAAAAAGATAACAACAAGATTAAAATAACAATAGATCAAATAACAGAAACAATCAAGATAAACAAACTAGTAATTAGAAAACAAAAAACTTAAGAGACTAAGAATAATTAAAAAACTAGAAGTAAAGGTAATCAAATAACAAAAGTTAATAGAGAATATTAGCTAAGAAATAATAGAAGTTTTGAGAAGAAATATAATAAGAAATAAGAACAAGTACATAATATATATAGATGAAGTAGCAAATATAAAAACTAAAGAAGATATAATAATTAAAAATAATATAGACATAGGATAGGTTCAACCAAATAAAACACAAAAATAACCTAAAAAAGGGTTAGTACTGGGTCTAGAAAAATGACACATTAACAATAACTAAGTTAGTAGCAATATGAGTAGCAATATTAACAATATTAAAGAAAAAATAAATAGAAATATATACAAATAGCAATGCTGCAATAAGAAACATTAGTAGAGATTTAGAACAAGTAAATAGAAATAAGATTCTCAAGAAAAAGAATGCAATATAAGTAATAAAAATTAGAGACTTTATTATAATAAAAAACATTCAGATAGTTTTTAAGATTGAAAACTATAATAAAAATAGATAAAATAATAAAGCTAATAGTTTAGTGAAAAAAGATGCAACAAATAAAAAGATAATATAGACCAAAGAAGTTAGTTGTAAAGAGATAGAATACTGCCTAGAGTGAAAAAACAAATATACTAACATATTAGCAAGGCTGCTTTGCAAATTAATAATAAATGCAAGATTATAAACAGAATGAAAAAAATGAAAACAATTAAAGACTTAGAACCAGAAATAGAAAATATGATTTATGATTAGATATATTTTTGAAAAAAACTAAAAATAATTAAAGAGTTTACTGCATGATAAAAAAAAATAATTCTAAAAGAAATGTGCTTATAAAATGTATAATAGTTAAACTTTTAACTTTAGAAGAACTTAACAGAAAAAGACTAGATATGTATATAACAATAGAATACTAAGTATGCTAAGATAAAATAAATAAAATATAAGCATATTTGGCAGCATATAAGAAACAAAAGAATCTTTGAAAAAGAATCTAAAAAAATGACTATTACAACAGCCTAAAAGGAACTAAAAAAAGAAAAAAAAGTTTAAGTCTTCCTATATATGTTATATATAATATTTTTTGAAAAAATAGAAGCAGAAAAAATAAAAATAAGAGAAGCACTAATTAAAGGTCTTATTCCAAAAAAAAACACAGAACAAATTAAGGCAATTTCTAAATATAAAATTAAAAAATTAACAAATAGAAAAAAAAAGAAATAATATATGTAAAATAAAAAAAAAGGAGAGAAAAAAAAGAAGTAAAAAAGAAAAACCAAATTAGCAAAAAAAAAAAAGTAAAAAAAAAGAAAAACAAATTAAAAAGAAAGCATAAAAGACAATTTTAAAGCTTGTCATAAAAGAGAAAAGACCCTTTTATTATAGACTTTAAGTAATTAAATAAGTAGCTTAATTTTGCTTGAAGTAATGCAACAGGTTGCATTTAAATACTATTAGAATGACTAGGTAATGCTGAATTTAGTTATTAAGAATATTTATGTAATTGTAAATGTAATTTTAAGATTTTAATAAAGTACTAGCATAACTGCTTAAAAAAAATAAAAATAAAAATAAAAAAATATTTGATTAAGTAAATAATGCAAAGTAATTATAACTAAAATAATGAATAATATAATATATACAAAAAAGATTTATAGAAAAAGATTAGTTTAACTAAAATTAGAATATCTTAAATAAATATTAGTAAAAATACTGTAAAAATAATATTTAAAATAGTTATATATCATAACTTAAATAATAGACATCAAACCTGTTATATAATAAAACAAGATTTCATATCTTTTTGTAATATCAAGTTAGTAATACATTAGCATATAATTAGTAATATATTTATAAAAAAACTTGCAAAAAGCATATATGATAAAGCTATAGACTAAATTAATTATAGAAATATAACTAAAAAAGATATACAATAAACTGCATATTGATAATTTAGATTTTAATAAGTTTAGCTATGCTAACAAATACTAAAAAGCATATAAAATTATATATACTAAATTAGCAATAACAAAAACAAAAAATTATAAGAATTAACTAATTTGAGAAAAGAAAAAGTTACTGCAAATAGTAGACAGATAGATCACAGTTGAAATAGAAATAACAGAAAATTAGAGTATAACAATATAACTACAACCTTACTGGTAGTTTAATAATAATATTGTAAAACATATTGAAGACTACAAAATATATATATAAAAATATAAATATAAATATATATAATAGTAATACAAAAAGCTAATAAAGTATAAGTTATAATTTGGAATTATAAAGAAAAAAAATTACTATCAAGATTATATAAAAAAATAATTCATATTTATTTTATTTTTAAATAAAAAAATTTAATATTCTAAAAACATTATTTTAATTTTATTTTTAGGTTTGATTTTTTAATTTATAATTTATAATTTTATCTTTTTTGATAGCAAATTTGTATAAAAAAACATTCAATTTTGTACAGATGAATATTCAATTTTGTATAGAAAATGCAATCTGATTTGAATAATTTTGATACCATTTGAATTATTTCATTAAGAGAATTCAAATGGTATCAAAATTATTTAAATTAGATTACAAGTCATCATTATTTTCTTGTACAAAATTAGTTGTTTGTGCAAATTCACTGTCAAAAGATGTATTTTAATTTTTAACTTTAACCTTAAGTATTGACAACAAAATTATAATATAATATTCAATATATACCACTAATGCGTATGCAAATTAGTATACGTATTTAATATGTATTTATATATATTATTTATAAACTATTACGTATAAACTATTCGAATGCATCTTTATGTACGTACTTAATATGAGAATGTCTCTGGTTAAACTAACGTCTAGATATTGGACAGTTTGTTTTTGGAGAGTATCGATATAGTCAAAGTGATGTGTGGATGTACGTACGTATAATTTTTTTACAGGTTTCGCATACCAATTTCGTACACCCCTATCAAGAACGTACCTACTTTTGAATATTTGTTAATTGATATTTATTACTTGGGGTGAGTACGTTATTGATAGGGGTGTACGAAATTGGTATGTAATAATAACATGCGCATCTAATTGGTTAATACTGTATAAATGCATAAAATTGGTTTTTTATCTTCTCCAATGATATGCATTTAGGCAGTATCTACTGTAGGTTATATAATCAATAGCCTTAAATATTTTCTTTTCATGTGTATATGGTGGCAAAGGTTAATGATAGCCAATCATCGCTCAATGAAATCAATGTCCATTTTTGGTTGCATTTATCAATTTAATTGGCTGATCAGACTGACGCCAAAAGTAACATTTATTTCATAAAAATTTTTTTGAAAAATTTTTCTAGTCAAAAAAACTGATAAAAGTTGATAAAATACAAGAATTTTCAATGACACAAAACATAACAAATGAAGACATTAAATATGTACCTTATACCTCAGAATTACAACTTCCAGGAATCATGTCTTTGATTGAGAATGATCTTTCAGAACCATATTCAATATATACGTATCGTTACTTTATCAATAATTGGCCGAATTTATGCTTTATGGTAGGTAAAGTATTAGATATTCAAGCAAATGTATTTATTCTGAACAAAAATTTGCAGGCTTATTTATAAATAGATTATTTCTAAAAGACCATGGCAGAAGATCAATGCATTGGAGTAATAATATGCAAACTCGACAAACATCGTGATGCATTGCGCGGTTATATTGCAATGTTAGCTGTTAAAAAAGAATATCGAAAAAGAAAGATAGGTGGGATATTTTTATTGATATATAAAATATTAATCATGATAAAGTTTTGAACGAAATTTATGTATTTTCTTTTAAAAGGAACTTCATTGGTAAAAATGGCCATAGATGCTATGAAAAAACAGGATGCTGATGAAGTAAGAGAATGAAACGTTTTTTTTTAATGTCTAATATTGGGGTTTCAAAATTAACATCAGAAAATCCTATTTTATTTTTCCGATTTATAATTCAAAATTCTATTTTAATTTTAAAATGTACTACTTATTTGTTAATTTTGAACCCCAAATGTATTAAGCAGTCAGAAATTTACCAAATTTAAATTTCATTCAAGATTGTCCTCGAAACAGAATACACAAACCTCGGTGCACTTTCATTGTATCATAATTTGGGATTCATAAGAGATAAACGTCTTTACAGATATTATCTTAATGGTGTGGACGCGTTTCGACTAAAATTATTTTGTAAAGGTGAACAAGCGAACGAAAAAAGTTCGAATGAGACGATATGTGATAAAGAATAGATATGAATAGATATAACTAGATATAGTGATAACTATCGATATGTTATTGTATATGTTAACACCATTTGTTTATCAATATTGTAAATGACGTAGTGACGTGTAAATGGCTTTGATTTTGACTTTTGGTGCTGAGGCACAGAAAATAAAAATAGTTCTATGTATAACAATGATCTAGATAATCCCAGATTTGCACGTGTAAATGCCCAAGAAAGGAAAAAATAGAAACATATTTGTGGCTGTGTTACACTTGAATCACGTGATCAAAACCATTATTAGGAAAGCAGAATTTTGAAAAGGAAGTACGGAAAGACTAATAAATTTACATTTCATCATTTTAGAGAACAAACTCTATGATTAGGAGTCGATTAATTTATTTCCATATTATTTATACGTATATTGTTCGAATTGTAATAAGGATGACACATCTTCCCTTTTTGTGATTTAAACTTATGCATAGACCAATGTGACTCTGCAGAATTACACCGGAGAATTTATCATAAAGTTAACTAAAATATCAAAGAGTCTATAACGGTTACTCAAAAAATATCCCTTGCTGTGTTACATTGTCACACGCCTATAGTTTGGTTAGTCCTTTTTGTTATTCGATTGTCAATTTCCCCAACATCTACTTACTAGTGACAAATCGCCAGTCTTTCTCATTTTTCCTCGGCAGGGTCCAAAATTTTATTCTATTATTATATCTGATATTCGTATTTCAAGACTTGCTTTTCTCATTAAAATTCCTTTTGACTCAAAAATTAACAAGTTTAGTAAACCCTGAAAATTGATCTTGAAAATACTTGCCTTATTAAAAAGTTAGCTTAAAATTGGCACTTTATACCGCCTGTAAATAACTTACTATTATTCTCTCATCACCAGTTGTGAAGTTTCTAAAAAGAAGTTGTACTGATGGAGAAACAGGAACGGGAGTCGAACCTTACTAAAGCTCGTAGACCGCGAGTTAAAAATGACTCTAGAGTCGCGACCGTGCCGCCACCCTCATTTTTGCGCAATAAAACAACTTCCGGTTCGAATAGACCTCGCGTCGCTCGAATTAATACTTCTAGTTTATCTGATAAAGAAAAGGCTAGGTCTGACGATGGTTTTTTTTCTGACTCGGATAAAGATAGTAGTCAGAGTAATAAATCTGCCAATTCGAATATAAGTGTACAGAGTAGCATGAGCTTTCTTAATAAGACTCCTTCAATCATATCGGATGCTATAATACGTGTACGGCCAAAATCTTCTCTTGGAACTTCATCCGAAAAATCTCATATTGATCTTGCAAATCGTCAATCACAACAAGCTGATGAGGCAAGAAAGAATAGAAAGGTGAGTTATTATTATTCATAAATTTATGTAATTATATGGTTGATCAGATCCATACAAATAATAATCCCAATACACGTCATTAAATTAAGTAATTTAGAACACGAATAGATTATGCCTTCTTATATTATAGAATGGCTAAATATTAACTATCAACATATGTTAATTGTTCATCGCGTTTAGATAGCTGATTTGGAAATCTCTATAAAATCTCTAATGACGATAAATGCCGAATTGGATGAAACAAATAAAAAGCAAGCTGCTGAAATAATAGAATTGAAGAGAATGCTTAAAGTGTATGTTTAATTATTTATGCTTATTTATTACAAGTCAATTTTCTCGCTAATTACCTTGATTTATATTATTATTATTATTTATACTCAAAATTTTTTAGTAATGATTCATTTATGTCTGAGGTTTATGCTGTTGATGATGATGAATTGTCTACACCATTAACTGAGGTAAGTTTAAGAATTAAAAAAAAATTAATAATAAATAAAAGTAAAATAAAATAATAATAAAATATTTTTTATTTATTTATTTATTTTAAAAAAAAAAAAATAAAAAAAAATAAAAATAAAAATACCTTTTTTTTTATTCTCAGACGGACTTGGCAGAAATTGAAAAAGATAACGATGTTCGGTTTAAACGAATATGTCTCCTTATAGATGAATTACTTCGAGATGCACAAGAAGCTCTCGAGTGTTCGGCAAAAGCAATTGGAACTAAAGTTTTACCTAATGCACAATTAGGTTTGTCAACTGTCAACAGTTCGTTTCAAATGCATAATAATTATATTGGAAATTATCTAATTCATAATTTTTATTTTATTTTATTTTATTTTTTTACAATTGGATAGATACAAGTTGTAACGAATCAGATACTCCAAACGAGGATTTCTTAAATGAATCAGTAGGACATTATGATGAGATATTAACACAGTCATCACATCATTCTAATACATCTATAGAATCTAAAAATCTAGAGGTAAAGTTGGAGGAATTAGAAAATAAGTCTATCAGCACTATATCATCCAAAAGGTCAAAAAAATCAAAGACGCGAAGTAACATTGATACATTAATTTCAACGAATCCAAAATTAAAAATAAAAACTTCAATGAATCAAAAACAAAATATTGTGGGTCCAAAATTAAAATCACAACATTCGAGGGATCCTAAATTAAAAAATTCTCCTGACACACCAACTTCGGTAGACCCGGAGCTAAAAAATTCAAAATCGCTTATTTGTGAAAATGGTGAACGTGTCCAAGAAGTTATCAAAGAACTTTTGATCCTTGCAAAGCAAGATACTGCAAAGCAAGATACTGTAAATAATAAAAAACTTACACCACAACCTTTCGAACGAAAAGGTCTTGGATTATTACTCTCCATTCAGGATGGGCAGAATGGAATTATACCACATAATACTTATAATACCTATAATACTGTTACTAACAATAATGTTGATACATCACCTACTTCTCCTACAATAACGCTTTTATACGAGCTTCAAGAATTATTGGGGATAGGTGATGCTGAATCGTCAAAGTTTACGAATGAATACCGTAAAAGTTGTCCGGTGATTTCTTCTAGTAGAATTCATTTTCAAATTGATGCGCCAAATGAAGACAGTATAGTTGATGAAAGAGATGGTTCAAGAGCTCAATTAAATAACTCTACTGATAGAGCACGAGTTGTTCGTCGTCGATCTTCGCCGAATTTCAGAACTCCGTCATCTCCAATGAATAAATCAGATGACGCTTTCAACACATCGAGGGCGAAGAGTAACGTTGATTCAAACTCACATCCACATGGTTCTGATGTTGTTAAACCTTCGTTATGGGCTTCATCATTAGGCTTTTTAACGCCTTGGAAATTGGAATAGATTAGAGTATATAAATCACATTATAATTTTATGTATTAATTTCCTAACAATGTATTTTGGAAGGACATTAAGGATTTCAAACTTTAAATATATTAATTAGACAAAGGTATCTTTGAAATCAAAACCTCTGACTTTTTTCCTTAATTTATTGAATGAAATATTGGATTTAGTAAATTCATATTTTTTTTCACTGCTAAAAAAAAAAAATAGAATATAATAATTACAACGTAAAATTAGAAATATACAATGGAGCAAGCCGTACATATCAAAAGAAATTTATCTAATTAGGACAAAATATTTGTTCAGTATGGTTTGCTTTTTTTTTTTTTTTTTTTTTTTTTTTTTTTTTTGATGGACTTTAATTTTGCAATTGGTTTATTTTTTAGAATATAAAAAACATTTTCCTGTTTTAGAAAAGACACGATAATTTTTTTGTATAATTTTTGAACCCATTTTTTTCCCTTTCCCCCCTTTTTTTTTTTTTAATATCTGTAGTTATTGTTCGTATTAAGGGTTGTAGTTTTACTTTAAAATTAGGTTTTATAGATTGATTGAAAATTTAAAATTAAATGTTAAAAAAAACAATTGCAAGAATTTATTCAAAAATTATTGCTAAATATGAAATTGAATGAAATTATTTTATAGTAAATAAATTTTAGACGGAACTATACGATTCACTAGTCCGAATCTTAGGTTAATTCTAATGTTATTCAAGTCGAGCATACTTGAATCTAACGCTGCAATTAAATCTTAAACTATTGAGTTTTCGAATTATGATTAAGGTGAACCGAATTTCTATTATGCAAAACTTATTACGTAAAAAATCTTAAATTATATTTTATTTAATCATAAAGCGTTAAAATTTACAAATAATTTCATTGTCATTATCATTATACATAAAAAGACAATTATTTTTGGTTTAAGTTCTGATGCCAAGAAAATTACGAATCATTGATCGTCCTTTCTGCTCAATTGTCTTTCTTTTTTATTCTTTATAAGCATATTAATATTTTTTTTGTACCAGTTATTTAAATTCTTTACATAAATTAAAAGCAGATGAAAAAAAAGACGATCTTTTATATATTTAAAAGTAAATATATATGTAGATATAAACACCTGTGAAATAAAATTATGCGCGCGTGAGTACGTGCGTATTTTGAATGAAATAATAAAATAACTATTTATAAAGTGCATAAAAAATTCTTTTAGAGTATGACTAGTTTTGAGTAGTTTTTAAAAAATTTAATTGGACATAGCAAATTCTCATCACTTGTACATATTTAATTTATTCAACAACCCTGTAATATGAATCGATTAATCGAGAATGTAAGGTTTTGGTTATTTTTTTAAATGAAATAGAAATTCCGATTCCCAAACCAAAATGTTCATTCAAGAAAAGTTTGGATTGCAACCCTAAATTAAACTTAATACTGAATTTCAGACACTACTTAAGAGTATATATCTTTAATGATATTTAATAGGATTTTTTCTGCAAAGGAAAGCATTGCCTGATCGGTCAAGTTAATACTAACAAAAAATTGTCTACCAAATTTTGTTGCTAAAATTTTTTAAAAAAATGAAAGTTATTGTTTATATATTATATATATATGTATAAGTAAATTTATGGATAGAACACGTAAATTTACCGAATTTACATGCTTCTCAAAATAATTGAATCATAAATTTAATTACCAAGTTTTTGTCCAAGCTGTTTAGAAGTTTCCTCTATCTCTTTTGTTAGTAAAGTTGTAGACGACGTTGATAAGGTACTACCATTTAAAGGTAGTGGCATAGCAACTGCTAAATTCCCTAATACTTCGTTTCCATCAACACCGACCCATATAAAAGCTGACTCTTCGAAACTCGTAACCTGAAAGTGTAAAGGTTGGGATAGGAATAGATGTGTTGAACTATAAACTTTAAATCGTGGTGTACTAAGTTCTGACGGCATTGAATCGATTAAGACTATTGCTATAACGTGTAGTGATTATAATCGATTTAGTATTAGCCGATAAACCGGTAAGATCGACTCGGCTAAGTCGATTTTTTTTGAAAAATTTGACATAGCCGATTCTTGGCGATATATGGGGTGAGTCAATAGAAACGCATCAAATTTTTTTCTAAGTAAATTTTGTTAAAAAAATTTTTACTAAATTTAATTAAGTTATTTCTATTTAAAAAATGATTTGGTGCATTTCTATTGACTCACCCCCATATATGAAGAATTTAGGTGTGTGCCTCTCGCTCTTACCTCAAGCGTCAATCGGCCTAAATTAGAGTTAGAGTAAGGATTAATGTCGATCCGTTAATGCTGGTCAAACAGTCAAATCGATTTGAATCAGGAACTTTCGAAATTTCACGTATTGCAGCCAGTTATCAATTGGTCAATTTCTTTATTGTTATTATCAATTGGTTGATCTGATTTCAGGTTGATTTTCTTCTTTTTTAGGTAATTCTTTAGATTTTTCTTCGTCGACGATAGCGATAGGTGAAGAATGTATTTTCAGAACTTATGTATCTGGTATTTGTGAAACTTCGATTATCGTTATCATATCTACGATTCCTTAAACCATATAGCGTTAAAGTATTTCATATTACTCAATCAATATGTTACGCAAATTATGTGAATAAATTTTTTACTATGGAATGATCGACACTTATAAGAAATTCTCAATTTTTTTATAATAAATTATTACAATAAATTAGTTTTTTTAAAATAAAACTGCGAATAATTTAGCAAAACAAATATCATCCTTATACATAAGTAAAAAAAATAATAAATTTAAAAAAATCTTTTTAAAAATATTTACTAAGTAATAATACAAAAAATAAAATTATTGATAAAGTTTTGTATTTAAAATTTAAAACTATATATTTAAAAAATAAACTTACAAAACTAATAGTTTATTATAGATTATGTTTAAAAAAAAAGTATTAGTTAATATATTTTATAAAAACATATTAATTTTTTTAAATTTTTAGATCAAAAAAACAAAAAACATTAGTTAATACATTTTGTAAAGATATTATATTAACTTTTCTGAATTTCAGATTAAAAAAAATAAAAAATATTAATTAATATATATAGTTTACAAAAATATTATATTAAATTTTTAAAAACTTAATTAGAATAATAAACTTAAATTAAGCATATGATAAAAATAAATTAAGAATAATTATACAAGCATAGTCAAATAATAATGCAAATAAAATCAAAAAAGTCTATAATATTAAGGTTAATAAATAAAAGTACAAAAATAATATTAAAACTTATAGATAGTAAAGAGTTAAAGCAAAAACTAGCAAATAAAGACAATTACTTTAATGTGAGAAATACAGTTGCAACAGCATTATAGAAAACAGATCTAATGAAGATAATAATGCTAAAAAAAATATATAATATAATAATTAAAGTAGATATAAAAAACCCAACTAGTGTAGAACAACTCTTTCTGACAATTATTCAAACCAAACTTTTCAAAAAGCCAAACTACAGAAAAATAATATAGTTAATATATTAAACTTTAGGGGTGTGGCAACCTAGTGAAGTGATTAAGTTGTTAACCTTCAAGTGGCAGGTCCAAAGTTCAAATCCCAGTATCAATGAAAAATTTAAAAATCCTTTCTATGTTATGATTAACTGTCTCTTGCAATTGGTTGGGATAAGACACCTGTAATCTATGTCACACCAGCATGACTGGC
>CAJVQA010008547.1:0-12862 GCA_910591915.1 Cetraspora pellucida
TATCAAATAAAATTTTATTTAAATATTTTAAAATTTAAAAAATGTAGATTATAAGCATATTTTTAACAATTTTCTAGACAAATTTGTCTGAAAAAGCTTACAGATTAAGGGATATTTATATTATTTTTTAAACTGTTTTTTAGACAAATTTGTCTAAATTTTTAAATTAAATTTAGTATTTTTTTAAGTATACAATAAATTATTAATAATATAGATTACAGTTTACTTATAAAATATTTTATTAAATATATATATATTTTACAAACTTTATTAAAAAATTTTTTAAAATTAATAAAAAACTATTGAATAATAAAAATTTAAAAATTTTATTTAAAAATTTTTATTATAAAATTTTTTTTTAAACTTTTTAAGATTTTATATATTTTTGAAACTAAAAAAAAAAGTATTCTTAATACAAGTTTAAATTTTACAAATAAATTAAAAAAGTTGTATTAATAAAAGTTGTTATTCTTTATATAAGTTATAATATTATATTAAAAACTATAAGTTTTTTTTTTTTTTTTATAATGCCAAATATAACTTATACTTTATTTAGTTTTTTGCATTACTATTATATATAGTTACATTATATTTGTGCTACTAGATTACTATTTGCTCTAGATACCACAGGTTGAACAAATAAATAAAGGATGAATAATAGATAAATAACATAAAAAAAATCATTTATTATTCACTCTTTATTTATTTGTTTGACCTGTATACTTAACATGATATTACATCTACATTTTGCTATATATTCTATTTTTGTAACCTTTATTATATATTTTAATCCTCATTACTAAACTACTAGAAAGGTTATAAATCATTTTGTTATATTTAATTTTTCTCTTATCTTTTTAACTCAACAGCAGCCCTTCTATCTACTACTTGCAGTAATGTATTCTTTTCTTAAATTAGTTGACTCTAGTAGTTTTTTGCTCTTCTTGCTACCAGATTAGTATATACAACCTAATTTACTTCCTAGTACCTTAATGACATAACTAGATTTATTAAGATCTAGATTATTAATCTGCAGTTTACTATATACCTTTTTTGAATATACTTTTATAGTTGGTTTAGTCTGCAGCTTGATTGCATATGCTTTCTGCTGGCTTTTCTGTAGGTATATTACTAATTATATACCAATGTACTACTAGCTTAATGTTGCAAAAAGGCCTAAAATCTTAACTTATTATATATAAATATAGTACTTATTATCTAAGTTGTGATGTATAACTGCTTTGAAAAATATTTATCAAGTATTTTAGGAGTATCTGTCTAAGATATTCTAATTTTAGTTAGACTAATTCTTTGTCACAAATCTTCTCTGTATGTATTGCATAACTCACCACTCTAGTTTGGTTACATGATATTACTCTTTCAATCAAATATTCTATAAGTTGGATATAGAAATGTTAGTACTGCTTTATCTTTTAAAGACTTATATGTACAATAATATTGTTAGTAATATCTTTACATTGCAGAGTTAGTCTCTTTTCAGAAATTTCTAATCTATCTTTATACTTCACTTTAGAACTTTTTATAGGGCTTTGCATTTAATTTGGCTTCTTATAGGTTACAAAGTTAAAATCCTATGATTTTTGTCTCTAGTCCAATTTGAACTATTGACCTTGTCTGTAGAGAATTAGTAGTTTTACTGTTAAGCTATAGAGCCCAATTCTTTCAAAAAAAACTATAAGTTTAAAATTAATATTTAAAGAGTTTGTTAAGAATTAGTAAATATTTTTTTTAATTAAAATTTTTTTTTAAATTTGTTTATTTATAATTTATAAATAATTTAAACTTTTTTTTTATAATATAAAATTAAATATTACAAGGGGTATAGTGACTTAGTGAAGTGAATAAGTTGTTATCTTCCTAAATAATAGGTTGTAAGTTTAAAACTTATTAATAATAAAATTTGAATAAACATTTATATAATATATAAACAGTATTACAGTAATGATATTCTGTCAATCAGTTGGGTTAAGATATCTGTAACTATGGTTATACTAGCATAACTAGCAGGTTATAAAGCATTTGTATAATCTTAATTACACAAAGAAATGCAAACTAGTACTAGACAATGCAAATCTAAAATAAGTCTTTGTGGTTATATAATTCTGTAGAACTAGAAAACCAGAGCTCACTTGGAAAATTCTGAACAAAAAGGTAGCACAAATCTTTGATAATACTACTATAAAGGCTAAATCTAGGAAACAGATACCAATAAGATAAACAAGAACCTTAGATGAGAAGTATTACCAATTAGGCCATTAGATTTTAGACCAAAAAAAAAGTATATTGGGGCTGATATTAATATATCAAGGACAGAATACAGTCCTTTCAGACTATCTGAATTGAAAGTTTGAGAACAAAGCAGAAGTATACTAAAAGTACTAAAGATATGCTATAAAGTCAGTGCCAGAGTCTAAATAAACTCTATAAGAGTAGTTCTTGTTAGTGTTTTAAAAGTAGATAAATAGTTAACAATAGAGTCTCTTGTTCTTATTGGCAGATAATGTACTCTGAAATGTATAATGATCTGAGAACTAATACAAGAGGGTTAGTTAGAATTACATTATAACAGAGTGAATAATCAGTGAGTTTAAATAAATAATCTTCTAGTAAATTATAAATACAATATTTAGTATAAAATCTTAGAATGAACTACTTAAATAAGTAATCAAAAGTTGCATATGCAACTAGTTGTATTCTCATTTTTATAAAAATAGTTGTAATAACTAACCCAATAAAAGTCAATAAACTATTATTACAAAGTATAGCCTTTAACAAAAAAAAAATAAATATTACTATATTATAATCTTTATTTTTAATATTATTAAACAAAATTTTATTTAACAACTCTTTCTAATAATCATTTGAACCAAACTTTTTAAAAAGCTAAACTACAGAAACACAATATAGTTAATATATTAAACTTTATAAAAACTTTTTCAGAGTACTGTACACACATAGTTGAACATTAAAATAGAGTTGAAAAAGAAGTTGCAGTTTTGTGATGACAGTTTAAATGCACTTTGAAACTATAGAAGAAGTAGTTAGTGAAAGTTAAAGTTTTTTATAAAGTAAACAACAAAGTTGGATATATTAGTTCTATACAACTGTAAAACCTACAAGGAACACCTATAAAGATCAAGAACTTACAAAAGTTACAAAGTTGGTTCACCTCTTGGCTTTACTTTGCTTTGAGAAAATTTTGTAAAAGTGGGTGATTTAGCTTACTCTCTCCTAAAGATTGATATATAAAACTACCAAAACAGTTAACAGTATTTATTTTCTAAATAGGTTTGTTGATAACATAGATCAAAACAAGACAGTAATACAAACATAACTATACACATGTCTTGAAATACTAAAAAACCTGAAAATACTGCCTCCAGACTAACTAGTGCTCTATACTAACCCTCTATTATCAAGTCAAAGATTTTTTTTCCTTATGGTTTTTTGTTAAATAATCTAAGTAAATAGAAAAATAGTAGAATTATTTCTATTTAGTATAGTTTATAATTTTTAAAGACCCAATACAGGCATACAATTGTGACTGTCTGATATTTGTAAATTGCAAGTTTCATACATTTTTTTTTTTGTTTATTTCCTTTCCTTTTTTATTTCTTAATTTGTATCTTTTATCATTTACTTCTATATCTCTGTTTTGTTTTTTATATAAAAAATTCTTTTTTTTTGTTTTTTGTTTCTCTATGAAAAGATGTTATCAGATTGGCGATGTTCTATTGTAGGGCAGCAGTTAAATGAGCAGTCTATCTCTAACTAGAATAGTGCAGCAGGTCATACTTAGGTACTATTTGGATGGCTGGATAATGCTAGACTTATATATTAGGAAAATTCTATGTAATCTGTATAGTTTCAAGAATCCTAATAAAGTACTAGCATAACTGCTAAAGTTAAAAAAAAATAAAATAAAATAAAAAAATTTGATTTAAATATTTTAAAAATTAAAAATATAGATCATAGATATATTTTTATTAATTTTTTAGACAAATTTGGCTAAAAATAGTCTACAGTTTAAGAAATAACAATTGTTATATAATTAGCTAAATTAATATATCTGTAACCTTTAATTGCACTATTTTGAATAAAATTTTAAAGCATTTATATAAAGTATAATATTATATATATATATATAAATATTAATAATTTAGGTTTAAGTTACAGATTATATGTTTGAGTCTTTATTTTTCATATATAATTTAAAAGCAAACTTTTTTTTATAAAAACTTTAATTGAATTTTAATAAAGTTAAAGGCATGGTCTTACTATTAATATTTAAAAAAATATATATATTAATAATTAGTATTATATATAGCTTTAGTGCAAACTTATAATAAGATTACTAAATGCAAAAAATGAAAGAACTAAAAAGTCAGAAACTTCTTAAAAATTCTAAATAAAAAAATAATACAAACTTCTAATAATATTATTAAACTGATAAAAATCTATAAAACATCTTTAATAAAAATAAACAAATAAACTAAATAACAGATATGTAAGAGAAGCATATATACCAACTAGATTGTTAGAATTACTAAAAAAAAAAGATATATAAATATATTATACTAGGCCATCTGATTGAAAGTCTAAGAAGTCTTGTTAGTTTTAAGTTATAATTAATAAAGAATAATAAATAAGTTATCAAAAAGATGAATACTAGAGTTTGGATAACTTTACAAAAGTATAGCAGTTTAATGTTTGCTCTAATTGCAAGTATTGTTCTAAGCCAAAATGATACCAAGTTAGTTATAAATGTAGAATATAGAAAAATTTAATAAATTTAGTACAAAGCCAAAGATTCTTTAAATAAATGAACTTTTTTAAAGTTTTAATGATTATAACATATTTTTACCAATATTGACTAGCATTATTAGTAAAGTAAATATGTAATAAATATAAATCTAGAGTATTTAAATAGAAGACTCATAGGTAGATACTAAATATAACAACTAGTATAGAACTTTTAAGCAAACTACTTAAATTAGATAATAACTAAAATTGTATAAGTGATTAGTTGTATATTTTTTTATAATTGCTCTTATAATTGTTATACAAAACAGCTATTAGCTAAAACATATTATTAAATTACAAATATTTATCTTAATATTAAAAATTTTTTTTTTTTAAATTACAACTAATGTTTATTAAAATTTTACAAAATATAAATAAAATAATTTATTTATTATAATAAAATTTTAAAATATTATTAAATATATTTAAAAAATTATATACTTAGAATAGCTCAAAAATTTTTAAGTAACACAAAACTACTAAATTTGATTAGTTAATTTATATAAATTAATGTTAATTTAATTAATAAATTTTTATATATAATTTTTAAAAATTTATATCTTATTTAAGTTTTTAATCAAATTTAATAATTTTACTATTATTAGAATTAAAAAAACCTACTCTACAAACTTTTTTTATAAATTAATATTAGTTTACTTACTATAATTTTTTATAAAATCAAATATAAACAAATTTTACTATTAAGTTTATATATAATTTTAATATAGTACCTTTTACTTTTAAAGCTTTAATTATAAGTTTTTATCTTCTATAATATATATCAAATAAAAACCTTAGCTTCTAAGAAACTAGATTAATTTAAAAAAAAATAAAAAATAAAAGTAATACTTTTTTGTTTTTATTGTAAATTTATATTTATTTATTAAAAAAACAAAAAAAAAAAAAATTTTAAAAAACTAATAATCAGCTATTACATTATTAAAAGATTATTAAAGATATTACTTGTTTATTAAATTTAACCAGATACACATTTGGCAATGATTATTAGTGCATTAAAAATTAAAATTTATAGTTTAAAAGTGTCTCTTATACATAATATTTTTTTACTTCGCTTAAACCGGTTCAAAAAGACCGGTCCAAACCGTGTTCCGAGTAGAACCGTAACATACCAAGATCAGGTGCTACGCAGAAGAACCGAAACTTTGGTATTAGGTAAACTCATAGTAAAACCTAACGCGAAATTTTTTAGGTTGGTAACGCTAGAACAGTTTTGTTCGATTCTTGGGATAAGAACGTGACTTTTAGCCAAAATTATTGGATATTTGCATCTACGGTGTAAGAGATACTCTACCAATATCATGTACTTTCGTTCACATAAATTATTTTCTTTTATCAATGTTAGATATTCGTCTTCGTTACTTAATCAAGTAAGCGTTTTAGAAGCTAAACTGAATTTGTATAAAAAAAAATACCTAACTTTTCGCCCGTTTAGCGTTGGGGTCCACATACAGGACCAAAAGCAGTAAAAATTGTGGAAGTGAGCCCCCGCGATGGTCTGCAGAATGAAAAACAATTTATATCAACAGAAAACAAAATTGAATTTATCAATAAATTGTCCCAGACCGGTTTAAAGGTGGTAGAAACAACGTCATTTGTGTCTCCAAAACTAGTGCCACAGGTAAATTAATTATATCATTAATTAATATCGATATTACAATTTGATTTAAACTTAAATTTTTTTTTTCGTGGTTCACTAAGATGTCAGATGCTACTGAAGTTATGGCAAAAATTACACGCAAATCAGATGTGGATTATCCCGTCTTAGTACCCAACCTTACAGGATTGAAAAAGGCTATATTATCTGATGTAAAAGAAATAGCAATATTTGCATCTGCTTCTGAAACATTCAGTAAAAGAAATATTAATTGTACAATAAATGAAAGTTTGGACCGATTTCAAGATGTTGTAGATATAGCAAATGCTGAAAGAATTGCTATCAGAGGGTACGGAGACAAGTTTTTATAATGATAAATGCCTATGCAATATTATGCCATTTAATGGCTTGCTATTTTGTTTAGATATGTTTCTTGCGTTCTTGGATGTCCTTATGAAGGAGAGATTTCTCCCATTGCGGTTACTACGATCGCTGAGAAATTGTATAAAATGGGTTGTTATGAGATTTCTCTAGCTGACACGATTGGCGTTGGTACTCCTGGTCTGTTGCGTTATTGCTCTGGTTTATGAACTTTGCACAGTATTAAATCGAGTTAGTAACAACGGTCCATAAAATCAAGGTTCTTTATCAAGGATGTTAAAAGCTGTATGTCAGGTTCTGCCAACAGAACGTATAGCACTGCATTGTCACGACACTTATGGTCAAGCGCTTGCCAATATACACTACGCATTAACGGTTTGTATTTTTAGTTATCATGGAATATTTTTATTACAATACTAATTCATAATAACTCTTATGAAGTCAGGAATAAGGGTCTTTGACAGTTCTGTTGCAGGTCTAGGTAAATAGCTTGTCAATATACTTAAACACAGTCATTGATGTCACGGATTTACTCAATACTGTTTATTTCAAGGTGGGTGTCCCTTCGCTAAAGGAGCAACGGGCAATGTTGCTACGGAGGATGTGGTATATATGCTTCATGGCATGGGTTACGAAACAGGTATCAATTTGTTGGAACTAGTGAAAGTTGGGAATTATATATCCCAGCAATTAGGTCGTGCGAATGGATCTAAAGCAGCCATAGCTTTGAGTTCAAAATTACAAATAAATTGAAATGCATTCGAAAAAAAAATTTGTATAAATTTATATTTAAGTCATATTAGAGATTAATTCAAATAGTGTTTTACAACTTAGTTTAATCATTACGTATCTTGTATAGGTGACAAGAGACTGTTTATCATAACCGAGTAAATCTTAGAACAAGCATCAGTACATTGCTCGAAAGCCTACATTAATATCAAATAATTAAATTAATCATAATCCATTTTCGGTAACAATAATGGATATTCTTACTTGAATTGCTAAAGCCAGATCAACATCACCAGACTGTAATATATGTGTTACTTCTTTCAACGAAGGCATATATGATAGGATCAAATATCCAGTTTCATGTTGTTCTTCTATAAGGTCGCTGTCCATGTAAATCTCACCGCCGATATACGACTAATTGTGAAAAAGAACAAAGATCTACCTATTACTTTACATAAGCAAATACGGTATAAACGTTTTTTTACCGCCGATGATGCTGGTACTAAATCCAACATCTCAATTCCTGCGTCAGCAACAGCAACTGATGCACATGTAATGGCAGCTGCCAAGCAAGATGCTGTTCCATCGTTTTCGAGTACTGTGATGTAAATATCGATAGTAGATTTTGGTAATAAATCAAGTCGTATTGAAGGCATAAGTGCTTCAATAACCAGCTGAGAAAGGTCTTTTTCCTGTGCATCCTAAAAATTGCTCATGATGCAACATAAATAAACGACGACATTAAAGTGCAATTTGCAATTAAAGTTTAATCCATCCTACTCTATATGGTTGTCTACGTTTTTGGCACGAGAAAGGCGCGAATTTAATTTCAACATTCAAATTTCCTTTTCCACTAAAGGATGGGATTTTTGTTTGACGTGGACCATAACTAAATTACGTAAGCCGAACGTTAACACCCTTAAATGAATAAATTAACACACCAAATTAACAAACCTACACGCCACAAGCAATCTTAGTCTGGCGTATTTCTATAAATGCTGAGCCATTAGCCTGACTTATGAGACCTGTTTTCAAAACTTTAAAGAAATATAAAAAATAAGTGTGTATTGTGTTATATATTATGAAATATAAATATTTACAGATCGGACAGATGTCTTCTAAATTTCTTCCGTCATGTCGTTGAGATTGTTCGTCCTTCAAACATGTTCTTTTATCAGCTGATTTTATAATAATTGGAGCGACGCTAACTTCCGGCCCCTGTATTCGCCTTCGGTCTACCATGATCCAAAAAAGCCCGCGTGTAAAATGATATAGGAAGTATATTGAAATTAGCATAGTTAAACATCCACCTGATTAGCTGTCGATCCTTGGACAATTCTCGTAGTACAATCATGCATATTTGAAATTGTGACTCAGCACCGGATCGTCCGATAAAAATGCGGGATTCTCATGCCACCATGATCACGTGCCAAATAAGAATTGTTTAAGTAAATACCTTAAAAATTCGTATTGCCGTTAGTTTTATGAATTATTGTATGCTAAACCATGTTACTTTTCTTAATTGTGACGATCTTGCACTTATATATATTGTTATAGTTTGTATCATTTTATTTTATTTTTTTGCCTTAAGCAGTTACGTTAGTACTTTATTAAGATTCTTGAACCTAAATACATATATACATAATTATATAAAATTTCTCAATATCTAAGTCTAGCATTATTCGGTTGCTCTAATGGTACCTAAGTGCAATCTGTTGTATTATTTTAGTTAAAAATAGATTGTTTAATTACTTAAAGTCATATTAGAAGAGTTTTTTTCTTTTGTGACAAGTATATTAATTGTCTTTTAAGTTTTTTTTCATTTATTTTGTTTTTTCTATTTCTTCTTTTTATTAGCATCTTTCTATTTATAATTTTTTTTTTTTTTTTTAGTGTTAAGGTAATCTTTTTGGTCTTTTGATTTTTATTAATGATTTTTTGGTAATGTAATTCTATGAACTATTACAAAAGAATATACAATTTGCTACATATATAATTTTTCTATATTACCTATTTAAGAAGTCTATTTGAAAGTTTTTCACCAATTGTTATATCTAATATCTCTGTTTAGATATTTTATTTTAAATCTTTTGAACCTATAATCTGTATTATTGTCTTAATTTTAGGATTATTTTATCTTCAAGATAAAGCTCTTAGAGTTTTTTGTATCTATTTTTATAGTTTTTTTTTTTTTTTTTTAAATATTAAGGTGAGTACTTGCGACTCAGGATTTTATTAATAGTACATTCAGCTAATAGTTGCATTACAACCATAGGGAGCAACCATGGAAAGAGTGTACAACTTGCCACTCGTACAACTTTAGTATTGTCTAATTTAAGTAGTCTGCCCAAAGGTTCTACACTAACTGTCATACTTGAAACCTACTTGTAAGTTTCCTATTTAACTACTTTGTTCCTATATCCATCCACCTACCTACACCTACCAAGATGTCCCAGTCAATACCAGTGCAAATATATCATGATCACTAAGTCTTTAAAGCAGTTTACTCATATGGAGAACCTTTGATCTTATACTAAACTTTTCAGAATCTTCTGTATCCCATTCTTATAGCTGACCTGGTATCACTATGGTCGAGACCAACACTGGCGGTTAAGACATATCATTTAACCACTATGTCCTAGTAGAGTTCACCCCAATCTCAGTACTGACTTCACAACATATTCCTACTACTTTGGTATTCAATTCAAGTTCCACCAAGCTCCCAAACCAGATAGTCTGAAAAAGCAAGTTGTAATTATACACCTTTGGTTTATATGTTTGCTGGCATGTAACCTTTTCCTTTGGAACTCGGAAATTCCGGTGGCCTGGTTGGTTCCATTTGGCCCCTTCTTAAAGACTGGCTCTTTGCTTGGTTTCACAAGTTCTAGCTCTGTTTCATAGGTTTAGTCTTTATAGTAGCACCATCGAAAGTTTAGGTTACCTCTCTACTTGGGTCTTCTAAGTAGGCTTCTGTCCTTGTATCTGGTTTTCATGATTTATATGACTTAAGAACTTATCTTGGGTTCACACCACCTGGTACTGGTTTGTATTCCTTCATACAATATTGTATGAATGCCTAGACCTTTCAGTTAGGCTAGTATGACACAGGTTACAGGTATCCTATCTCAACCAATCACAGAAGACAGTTAGCTATAACACAGAAAGAATTGCAAATTTTCGTTGTTACTAGGATTTGAACTCTAGACCTGCCACTTGGAGGGTTGACAACCTATCCACTTCACTAGGTTGTCACACCCCTTTATTTTTATAGTTAATTTAGATATCATTATAATAGAATTAATACTTGTGATTAAGACTTAACTATTAAACCATTGTGTCCTTGTAGAGTTCATTCAGATTTTAGTATTTACTTTATAGCATATTCTTAGTATTTTAGTATATTTTTGAATTTCATTAAACTTCTAATTCAAATAGTTTGTATAAGATTACAACCAGTCTATTGGTATATTAGATCAGTCTAATATTCTTTTTTTCTAGTTTATTCTAGCAGTCTAGTTGATAATATTTCTAAAACTTTTAATTCAGAAATCTTGTCTGTCTGATTATTAAGACCTTGGTATCCATTTCTAGTAGTTTAGCCTTTACAGTAGCACTGTTGAAAATCTAATTGCTTCTCTATTCAGGTCTTTCTAAATGGACTTCCTGTTATCCAATTTTAATGAATTTATATAATTACAAGAACTTATCTAGTATTTGTACTGTCTAATTATTAGTTTGCATTTCTCTATATAACTTCAATATTGCATAGATACCTTATAACCTGCCAGTTATACTAATATAACTATCATTATAAGTATTCTAATCCAATTATTAGTTGTTTTTTTTTGGTATTAAGGTAACTTCTTTAGTTTTAGCTTTTTATTAATACTTATATCAGATATATGTTTTATACAGATATATCTATATTGAACTATTAAACAAGTATACAACTAACTACACATATAACTTTTCTATATTATCTATTTAAAGAGTTTCTCAAAAGTTCTTTATCAATTGCTATACTTAACATCTTTGCATAGATGTTTCATTTAAACTCTCTGATCTAACTCTAATATTAATTTCATCAGATTATAGACCCAGATCTATTTACTTTTAATCATAGGACTATAATCCTTAAACTATTTTTATCTTTAAGGCAAACCTACCAGAGTGAGATATATTCTTTTTTACTACTAATCTGGTTTGATGCTATAGTTAAGACCAACATTTGTAATCAGAATTACCTATTAAATTACAAGTATCTTTGTAAATATCAGCAAAATTATAGATGCGAAATATTTCAAAAGAATTTGCATAGTGCAAAAATTTCAAAATAATATGAAAGATATTTTAAAATTTTTGTGAAATACAAAATATTTCAAAATATTGCAAAATAAATTTTGAAATTATTGCACTATGCAAATTCTTTCGAAATATTGCAAAATAATTTTTTGAAATTATTGCGCAGTAAAAATATTTTGAAATATAGCAAAAGAATTATCTAAATATGTGAAGGGCAAATAAGGTAAAATAAATTTAAAAATTATTAGAAGAATGCAAAACATTTTGAAATATTTAGAAATAATTTAAATATTTCAAACTTCATTAAAATAAAAAATAATAATAGAATTATATTTAATCATAATATAGTAAAATTAATTTTAAATAAAATTTTGACTAATAATAGAAAGTTTATTAATATAAATTAATTAATAGAGTAAATCTCTAAGTACTAAATAACATGCTATATTTATTTTAAATTATCTTCATCATTACTATATACATATGTTATAATATTATGAAGTACTAAAAAGATTCAAAATATTGTGAATCTTTTAAAAATTGTGAATATGAAAAAAAATAAAAAAAAAATAAAGAAAATAAATCAAAAATTAATAAACTTTCAAAGAATTTGCATACTTGCAAAAATTTTAAATAAAATCAAAATATTATATTATGCAAAAGCATATATTAAAGTTTATCTAACTTGTAAAAATGTATTCAAATTTGATGAAATAATTACTATATTTTCTAGAATATCTTGATAAATTTTGAAAAATTTCGAATAACTTAACATAACTGACTGCAAAAACTTAATTGAAAAATTGGGAAATATTGTAAATTAATTTAAAGTTTAGAAAATATTGCTAAACTCTATGTTCAAAATCTTCTGCATCATTTGCTACTCATTGTTAAAAAATAAATTAGCCATAATTATTCATCATATTATAATTTCTTTATTATTAATTATTAAATAATTGATTGCATAAAAACATACAATAAAAATTAAAGCTGAATTTAAAAACAATAAAT
>CAJVQA010008548.1:0-12861 GCA_910591915.1 Cetraspora pellucida
TTTGTTTAAGATAATAACTAAGGTTAGCTTAATAGATTATTAAAAATTTTTAGAAAAAGTATTTTGCAGTTTAATAAATATATCTCACTATACAGAGGTTCAGGAGATATAAAACTAGGTTGCTTATATATAAAATTTAGTTGTGAACAATTTTACTTGGAAGGCCAGAGAAGGTTTACTTAATAAATTATTTAGTTATTGCCAGTTTATTATCAAAAAGTTTTGGTACAAATGATTATTAAAAAAAGTTAATGATTTATGTCCCAAATTGGCAATTTATTAATTAGTAATATTCTAAGTATATATATAATTCATAAGAATATAGTTAGTCATATGTACAACTTTAGTTATTATCTAATTAAAAGTTTTATTCTAAGGTTATTCACTATTTATTATACTTAACTTCTATTTGTGAGTGTCTTATTTAAACTTTTTGACTTACTTAATTAATACTTATATATCTCTAACTATTTTATTTTAAAGCTGATTAATTCTGTTGCTACTTTCTATTAAGAACTTTTCTGGTTTGACATTATCTCTTTTTGTACTATTATTCTAATTATAACAATACTTATTACTTAATAGTAAGATATAAGAAGCACTTCTATTAAGTTACCTATCTATACTAAGACTTTAATAAAGCTATGCTTTTGCAAAGTTTATCTGTATTCTAGTATCTACTTTATAACATATCTCTAATATATTAGTATTGTAATAGAATTTATTTTTTTTCTATATTAGTATATATTTATTTTTAGCTCTATATTATATTTCATATTTTTCCTAATATTTTTACGTAGTTTATAGATTATTTTATTAGTTTTAATCATCTATTTAATAGATTAATATTTATTTTATTAATAGATTTTTTATAGTATTTTATTTTAGTTAATAGTTGTTAAAATATCTAAAAATACAGTTGTTTAGTATTACAAGAGCTCTGACCAAAGGCCTCAGGTCATGCCCAGATGCCTCAGATGCTTCAAAACACTCTAAAATAATAGAACAATTAATTTAATTATTAATTATAATACAATATTTACTATAGTATTACTATATAATTTCTATGTACTACTATAGTTATTTTTAGTTGTGCTTAGGAAAACATCTATAAAAAAGCTTCTGAATGCTAAATGATCATAGAGAGTTTTGTAGATGAACATATGGGCTATACAATAATATTTGTTCTATTTTTAATTAATATATAAATTATTGCATAATGGAATGCCAAGCATTAATAAAAATAGAAAGATGCAAAATTGGTTTACTATTTATACACAAGTATTATTAGTAAAATACACATGGAATTTCTTAATTTCTGCTACATTTTGGATATCCATATGGTTCAGGATGATGCTATAACACATGGTAGCTCAAAAACTAATTAATTATTAGATTAAAAGCTATAAAAAGAATAGCTTTTTGCTTTTCTAAAAAGCAGTACTTTCTATAATTCTTTTTAACTTATTTTCTTATATAAAAGTTCTTTTATATTTAAATTATTCTTTAATAAAATATTATTTTACCTATTATCATTAATAAAACTATTCTTTATTCTATTTCTTTATCTTATTGCTTCTATAAATTAACTTTCTTTATTTAATTTTCTTTTTTTTTCTTGTAATAATATAAAGTAAAAAGCTGGTTTTCTTAATTAGTTATTTTGGCAAATACTAGCTTTATATTATTGAATATTTTATTTTTCTTTCTTGTAATAACATAAAGTAATAGCTATATTTGTGAATAGTACTTTGGCAGGTACTAGCTTTATGTTATTGGAATTTAAAAAGTCATATATAGCTTAGGACAGCCTAATTATCTGTTGCTAATTACCTCTTTTAGTATTTTAGGATACTTCTAAGTTTAGCATAGGTAATTCTTATAAAAGGTAAACTATTTGTTAAGCCTGACCAATACAAAAAGGACAATAGGTCAAATCTTTTCTACAACTGGCCTATTATAAAAATCCTTATAATATCTAGAAGGCTATTAAATTTAAATTTCATTTTTAATTAGTTATTATTTTTATTTATTTTTATATTTCTTTTTTTCTTTTTTTTTTTTATTTTAAATAAAAGATCTTCTTCTCAACACTCATCACTTTAAAATTTGTTACAGCTTAATAGTTTTTAGTAAATTTTATTACAATACCACTTAAGTTATATACAAACTTTATATTAACTTTAATACTAATAGCTATAAAAGTAAACAACAATTTTAACTTATCTGATCCTATAATTGAAAATATCTTTTTTATTATTAGAATAAATTCTCTAAACATTAATGATTGATTTGTGGGTCAATAGTGAAGTAGTTATACTTCCAGATTACTAATTGCAAGGTTGCTAGTTTAAGTTCAATAGGAGATATAAACTATATTAAAACTACAATTATAGATTAACTATATCAGATGGCATATTATGAAAATAAAAAGATCTTTAGTACCCAGATCCTTATAGGTAGAGTCAGATGTAGATCATTTGTCATATGATTTGCATGTCCGATTAAAATTTTTTATAAAAAATTGAATGATGTTACTAATAAAACTTTTTATAATTATATTTAATTTTTATTAAAATTTTATAATATATATATATATTAAAGCATGCTTTTTACAATGGTAAAAATTTAATAGTCAAAATATTAAAAAAAAATATACTTGTATATGTTGTAAAGTTTCCTGTAGTGACCTTAAATTCTCTGTGGTAACACAAAATTAGTTATTTTGATTGGTTTATATTACATGATTATCATATGACAAAAATAACATCTAATTTTTAAATACATATTTCTTATTAAATATTTAACTAATTTTAATGATTTTACTATCATTAGAATCAGAAAAACCTATTCTACAAACTTTACTTAATAATCTAAAATAATTAACTTAATAAAAATTTTTAAAATATTAAAAATAAAAAAAATTTATCATCAAAGTCATATGAAAATAATTTACATTAAACTCTATCCTTAAATGGTGACAGACTTAACATAAGAAGGCTGTGATGATTAGAGGGCTAAAAATAATAATAAAACAAAGAAATCTCTGATTAGGAATAATCCTGATGAAATTCTAGAGTAATAGAAACACAAAAATTAATATATAGATAGTACTATAAATATACATAAACAATATAAAATATAGATAAAGTCCTAATAAAAGGTCTTATAAACTTGAGATATAAACTAATAAAACAGCCACCAGCTGTGGCCCACTAGTGACCATGCAGTGGAAAAAAAAAAAACATTAATAGTTTATTACAATCTAACAAAAAACTGTCACTTACTAAAAAATACTTAATTTTTAAGCTTTTAATATTCTAGGCCTTTTAGAAATACATCTCTTTATACAAAAAACCAAAATTTTAAAACACAAAACTCCAACTACTTTAGCTTTTGGATTCTTTTCAAGAATTATATCAAGCTAAAGTAGAAATTTTTATTTACAAAAACATTTCTAAATATATTGTATACTTTTATAACTACAAAGATTATATTGTTGATCTTGACTTATATTTTAAAAACACTCCTATTAGAATTCTTTAAATTTATATTCCAACTCAAGAAAAGAAAAGATTGTGAAATAAAATTTTCAAACATGCAATATTACTAACTTAAAGCTTATTTTATGGAACTATAATTATAAGTGACTTTAATAGAGTTTCTAATTCTTGTATAAAGAGATTTCTTTCAAAAAAATTATTTATTTCAAAACATCAATTTATCAAATTTCTTTCTAGTTTTTAATATAAAGATATTTATTAACTCTTCTTTCTTTCCTAATAATACTAATTATGCTTTTCAATAATTTAATGTACAAAGTAGAATTAATCAAATTTGAACCAATTTATCAATTACAAATATTAAATATACTAATATACTTCAAAATTACTCACTAAAATCTGATCACAATCTTATCATTTTAGAAATCTTTATTATAATTAATAAACCAAAACTTTACAAACAACAGAAAAAAAAGATGTTTTTTTAAAAAAACTGCTCTAAAACTTCTTTTGAAAACTATACTAGTCAAACTATACAAGACTTCTAATAATTGTTGATTAAACTTTCTACAATATTTAATCAAAACCAACTTAACAAGATTTGAAACCAAATTTATAAAGGTCTAATTAAAGCTGCTTCCAAACATATTCTATTCAAAAAAATAAACACTATCAAAGACATTAAAGAAACTAATTCTTTCAAACATCTTCAACTCTATTATTACTATAAAAAATTTTTATTTTTCAAAAATCATATCAATTTATCTAATTTAATATATTACTTCAAAACTACTTGTTTAAATATTCTGATAATACAATTCAAAACCTACTACTTACTTTTTTGTATTTTAAAAATAAACTTTATCTTACTAAAACTGCTCTTAATCATCATCAAAATTAAATTATTTATAATGAAATTAAACAAAAAATTAATGATCAAAGCAAACTTTTTTCTAAAACTTTTAAACTTTTTTACAAAAAGATTCTTAAAAAATATAACAATATACATATTGACAGACTATTAATTAATAACTTACTTTTAATTGAATATGATAAAATACTTAATACAATTTACTCTTATTTTACTATTTATTTTGAATCAAAACTTCTTAAAACTATTTTACCAACTAGTAAATACTCTGATCTTTATAAACTATATCTTGAACTTAAAAGACACTACTAAAATTTTACTCAAGAAATTATACAACAAGAATGGCAAAAGATTATTTCTAATTTTTTAAATTAAAAAGCTATTAGCCTCTCTGAAATTTGTTATTAACACATTAAAATGCAAACTTCAAAGCACAAAACCTTTTTAGACATTCTTAAACAAATATTTTTAACTTCAAAAAGTTTTTATAGAATAAAAATTCTCTAATATTTTTTTTATTCCAAAAAAATCAAACTGGAACTATATACTTACTCAAGTATGTTCTATATTTATTATTAAATCTTTTAAGAAAACTTTTACAAAAATTTTTATATTCAAACTAGACAAAATTATTACCTTCAATAACCTTCTCTCCAATTTTAATTTGTTACTTCTAAAAACTCCTCTATTTATACTTCAATTTAAATTTTACATAATACAATTAAATACTACAAAGCTAATAAAAAAGAAGCTTAAATATTATTTTATTATATATAAAGCTTTTGATAAAATTAATATTACAAAACTACAAGATGTCTGCAAATAAATTGGCATTTTAACTCCTAGATAAACCTTATTACAAAATTACATATTTTTTGACTTACTAGAATTATCATTAGTTATAATTAGTTTAAGTCAAATCTAAAATAGAGCAAAAAAAAATCTACTTATTCTTACTTTAGAAAATCTATTACAATTTCATTTTTTTCTTCATTAACTAAAAATATAAAAATCAATTTCTCAAAATATTTGCACAATTATTTCTTGATATTATTTCTAATACTTCTGCTTAATTAATTACTATTCTTTTATTAGTCTATATAAATGACACCACTTGGTATTATAAAGATCTATCTATATTATAAATATACTTAATAATACATTAACTCTCTACAAACTTAATAATATCAAAATAAACATCTTCAAATTAGACCTTTTATATATTAAATTCAAATTATCTATCTCTTCTTTAACTATCTTTATTGTTAATAATCAAACTATTTTTCCTAAAAAAAATCTCAAGATACTATTTGATATCTAGACATATTTTTAATAAAAATGACTTCTCAAAACTAATTCTTGATACTATTTTTAACAAAATTAAAAACTTTTTTAATCTTATTAAATATAAAAAAATTATTCTTTACAAATTTCAGCTCTTTTTAATTTTATTCTTCAATTCTTTCTGAAATATTTACTACAAATAACTCTAATTCAACAAAATACTCAAACTAAACTCTCTCACATATTTACTATTCAATTCAAAAAAAAGTTAGCATTAGCAAGAAATACTAACAATATTACTTTTACTAATTCATTATTCTTTAATCTACTAACTCTTAACAATATTTTACAAAAATTAAGTGGCTTTAATATTGAATGTACTTTTAATTCTACATCTCAACTTAATAATATTAGTACTTTCCAAATTAAGGCTTGGCTCTTTAAAATCTGACAATCTAAACTCACAATAGATATACTTAAGACTCACTATTACAAAATACAAAACTTTATACTAATCTTTCATATCTGCCAACTTGCAAAACACAATATCTCACTCTTAAACTTTCTACTCTTATCAGAAATTATTACTAATTACAATACAATATATGAAATACTTTCTTTAAAATTATTCAAATTAGCTATTCAAAGTTTAAGAAACAACAGAATCCTGTTTCTTAAACAAATTACAACAACAAACAACTTATATTTACTTCTATAGAATAACATATATCTGTGAACAAACAAATTTACACTAGGCTGTTAACTAATATAATTTACACAAATCTTTTTTTAACCAAATAACAATATTACTACAATCTGGTCTCATTTAACTCTTCTTTTCAAAAACTTTTTTATTAACTCAATAGACCTTCTTTCTTTTATCTTAACTTATTTTTTTTCATACAAAATTTTTTATAATAATAACCAAATTTTCTTTCTTAACAAACTCATTTCTAACAATCTAATTTTTACTAACTTTATAATCACTTATTTGGATTTATTATAATTACTTCTATCTTATTTCCAATAATTTCAAATCTTTAATTTATTAGTATTCCTTACAATCAACTTAGATTTACTGAAGATTTATTACAATTTGATAATAATAAAATTCTTTTACTTATTCATATTAACAATCATATATCTCTTCAACCTTTATTTTTTTCTTATCCTTTAATAAATCTAACTTTTCCTAAAATATAACTTATTTAACAAACTGTTAAATCAATTTTATATCAAAATCAACTAATCAAACTCTACTTTTTTACCAAAAACTCTAACTTAGACAATCTAATTTTTTATACTAATAGTTCTATTAAAAACTATTAAACACCAAATATTAAATTAGACATAGGCTGGATTTGCAAAACAAACATCAATATAAATTTTAATGCAAATACAAAATCATATACTGATACTAATCATACTAAACTTGAAGCAGTTCTATTACTTTTCTTAGTAATTCCATTAAACATTACTGTCATAATTCATTTTAACAACCAAACAGTAATCAAAAACTTGCAACATATTTTCTTCTTAAAACAATTACATATTAAAAATTAAAATATTATCTTCTTTATTAATTATTTCAAAACTTTTAAAAATCGTAATATATAATTTTAAAAATTAAATTATATACTAATTCATTTCATAACCAAGCTGACTCTTTAGCCAAATAAGAAACTTTTAAACCCATTCTTGAACTATCACTACCAATTACTTCAATCTATTTTTTATGAAATAATCATGTATTATTCAAAATCTATAATTTTATTAAAAATGTTATCACAATTCAAGAACTTTCATTCTGGTCTATGCTTAAATATTTTCAAAACATCTTAGAAACTAACTAGGCTCTCAACTTTCAAATAATTAAATCTATAGAACATAACATTTAAAAATATTCTTTTTATATCAAAATTCTTACAAACAACTGTTTATTATGAGAAATCTTAACATATGCTATTCTTATTTCTATATAACATCAACATGTTTTTAATATACAAACCTTAAAAACACACTTTATCATTTTCTTATGCAGACAATAATATTATATAAACCAAGCAATTCTTAATACAATTCAATTAACACTTATTTCACTTTAAATATCCAATAGCTTAGCACTCTCTATTTTTAATATTATTATAAACTTCATAGCCAACTTCACTAATCCTAATTACTAATCAGTCTTATATACCATATCTGGTACTTTCTTTATAACAACCTACAATAATATTAAAGGTCTTTTAAACAAACAAACAAATACCTTTTTGATTAACTTCACCAACAATCTTCTTATCTGATACTATTAAGATTTATGATTTATATGCAACATATTCTAATATTAATAGAAACTTACTTGAAACATAATAACTAAAACTAAATGTACAAAAATTTACTTTTTAACAATATCCATTTCTACTAACAATTTCTCAAGAGTTATACAACCTTTTAATACTATACATTTTATTAACAAATAGCTTTTATAAAGCTTTACTCTAACTACATACTTTATATAATATTTTAACTCTTATTTAAGATTTCCTCCAACATATTCTAGCTAGAAAATAATTTAAAACAATTATATATCTATAGTATTTATTAGAAAACAAAAGGTGTAATGTCATATTAGATATCTACTTTAGCAATACAAATGTAGTTTAAAAATCTTTATTTTAGAAAATTTTTTTTTGTAATTAAATTTTTTATTGTATCTTAATGTTTCTACTATGATATTATATAAATAAATAAATAAAATAGATATTAGTATTTAAGTGAATTTTATAAAAATAGAAATAGTATAACATAACAGTTTAACAGATAATATTTGTAATTACAAATGTTAATCTAGTTATATTATATTATAAACCTAGATTGGTTATATCTAAAATATAAAAGCTCTAAAAAACCTCTTTCTGCAAATCTATTATATATAAATTAACTAAAAAATTACTTGTCTAAAAATACTTATATCTTTTTATTTTATTATAACAATCTGTCCTAGCATCTTAAGTAAACTTGTTTAGCTTAGCAATTTATATACACTCTAAAAATAATATAAATCTAGCTCTTAAATTCATAAAGAAAACTGTACTGATGGCCTTTGGTCTCCAGTTTTAAAAAATTAATTTTCTTATAGTTTTTATGCAATAACTTCTTTTATATTCTTAATTAAAGTTGTAAAACACATTTGTCTAATTGAAACAAGCTCTGAAAAAAAATTTTAACTTAATATTAGCTAAAATATAGCTAAATTCATTATTTAATTTCTTATAAAATTTTTTTTTACTTTTTGTTCTTACCTATCTTCTTTTTTCTTAAACATTTTTTATATAACCATACTATCATTTTCCAATTTATACTTAATTAATTTACACCAAAATTCTGTAACCTAATTATTAATAGAAATTTATTCAACACAATCTAGTCATTTTTATATTTAGTTTTTTCTAATATACATAATAATTTGTGTTGCAAATCTTATTTATACCAGTATCCAAGTTATATTTGTAACCTCAACCATCTTAGTTACATCTCAGTGTTACTTCTGTGATATTCTAAACATATAACTCTTGTTTCTATTTACTATTTTTGCAAAATTAATTAATTGACTAAACTTTTAATTTAAAAATTTTTCTAAGTTTTTAGTATCATTTTTATTTAATTTATTAAAATTTAAAAATACTTATATTAACCAATTAGAAGTCTGATACTGCAGACTTTAACTATTTCTATCAAAACTTTTCTAACAGTTTTGGAATTGCTTTTTATGAAGAAGAAAATAGCAATAATGCTCATCCTTTTTCTTCTAAACTTAAACCAACTTCTTGCTTAACCAAAAACCTTAAATCTAATAAAATTATTTATTTCTTCCAAGCTCTTATTTCTACTTTTGTGATTAATTGTTTCTGTGACAAATATCACATCAAATTTAGTTTCACTACCAACACTAACTATACCTAAGCTACTAAATTTACTACAATTTATGTTAATAGCAATGCTAAAAAAAATCACAACAAACCAGCCTAACAACTTATATCTAATTTTTTCTTCTTAACTGATAGTGTTTCTTCATCTTTTACACCTAATATATACTATCACACTTGTTCTAAATGCTCTCTTCCAATTGGTTGTATTAAGAGAAATGAGTGCTACTACTCTACTAAAAAATATATCATCAAAAACAATAAAGTTAATCATCTTACCTACATGACTGCCTCATCTTAACATGAAGCTAACTTTTCTCAAACCAAGAAAAATCTTACTTAAACCTTTTAAAACATCTTATATAAATTTTCTCAAATTACTAACTCTCTTACTACTTCTTTTTACCAAATCTCAACTACTTCTAATCTCATTAATTCCTTTTTTTTTACAACTATTAATATTAATTTTATTTCTAACTAATCTTTTATTACTAATACTCTTGCCATTTTTAATCTAAACCTTAACAAGTCTAGCAATACTAACCAATCTGAAAATATTTCTAATAAATCTTCTTTTTAATCCTATTCTAGTATTCTTAAACCAAAATCTAATCCTATATATAACTAAATTGCAAATTTTCTTATTATTGAAGAAATGCAACTTAATAAAAAATTGCAAACTTCATTCTCTTTTTAACTTTTTACTTTTTTTAAAAAATTTTTTTATAATTTCTATTCTGACAAAAAATTAAGCCAGCTACTGCTATTCAATCTGTACTTAAAGGCTCATTTTACTATATTATCTATATTATAGCTAAGCAATAGTCTAAATTTCTAATTAATCTTATTTATAACAGTAGCTTTAATATTAACAAAAGTGCTATTATTTTATTTGATTTTCTCAAATCTATTTTAAAAAATTTTATTCTTAAATTTACTATCATTTTTTTCACCAAACTTAACTATCTTAAAATCTTTGCTTCATTAATTACTATTTCTCTATACATAGCTCATAATTGTCTTCAACTCTGTCTTAATCTTGCATGTCTTTATCTTTTTTTATTTAATAGCTACTAATCTATCAACTACTAAAAATTTGCTGAAGATCTACAGCTTAGATTCAAAAGGTTTAAAATTGAATCTTTTATTCAAACTACAGATCTTAAACAAAAATATCTTACTATTTAGTCAGATGCCAAATTTAACATCAAACTTTTCTTTAACATTTCCAAAACTATTTTTCTTAAAAGATTTTGTATTTTTTTACTAAAAAACTTTCTTGATTACTTTGACTTCTGGTTTAAAACCTATTATTTTCTCTATAGTAAACAATTCTCTTTAAATATTAATAAAGAATAAGTTTGCACCTTTCTTAAAATCCAATTTTGTTAACATTTCATTCTTTAACTTTCCAAATACCTTTCAGAAACTTATATATTCAAAAAACCTAATTCACTCTAGAAACAATATAAAGAAGCAACTTGTGTTTCTAACTTCTATTGCCTTACTTGTACTAACAAAAATTAATAATACCTTGATGACAAAAAATTCTATTATAGCATCAAGCCATTCAATAATATTCTGGCCAAATCTTAACTATTATTTTTTTTTCAGAATAATAAAACTTAGATTCATATAACTTTAAATAATATATTATTTCACAAAAATAAAGAACATGCTGCTTTACTTGACTAACCTATTACTACTAAAGCTCTTAATAAGCTAGCTGACCAAGCTAAAAACTTTGTTTGTGAACAAAACAAAGTTAAAACAACTCTAAATGTTATAACTACTACTACTTTTACTATTACTTTGTTACTAAAAATTATAACATACAGTTTCTGTTCAAGAAGAAGACTATTAATCTACTAACAAAAAACATTATTAACACCAAATTCTTAGCTCAAATTATTACATACTTTGATGTTATAAAAAACCAAAAGCCAATCTATTTACAAATTGTTAAATATTTTAATGATACTGCTTATCTAGCAGCTAAAAAATTTTTATCAAAAAAATTTAATCTTGACTTCTAATCAGTTTCTATCTTGGACTTACTTTTTTTACAATCTTTTTTTTAAGCTCTTTGTCTTCTACAACTAACATTGAAGCAGCCACAACCTTATTAAAAGATATATTCATTGCAGTTAATAAGAAAAATGAAATAAGTAGACAGGTAAACAAGCTTATTTATGTAGAAGGCTAGGATAATGATAGTCAAACCCAATATATAGAGCAGACTATGATATCTTGCACAGTTATAAGAACCAAGCATATGTTAATTGACTCTGTAGAAGACAACTTTGAAAAATCATTTTTAATATCTTTAGTTTTTTATAATCTTCACACATGCTTTAACAAATTTCTTCTTTATTACAATTTACTAACTTTCTTTTATAGTTAAACTACTTAAACTTTAATTCAATATATTGATAAATATAACAATAACAAAACTGTATCTAGTATCATATTTTCTGTTAATATATTCTATTATAAAATTTATATTTATCTTTCTAAAGACTCTCTATTACTTGATTATATTATTATTCCTTCTTATCTTCTTCCTTTATTCTATAACCTTCTTCTCAAATTCAACTCTCTTAGCTCTACTTTTATTTTATCTGACTCTTTTTCTAACAATTATTACTCAATTCCTACTAATTATAACTTTTCTTTATACACTTCTAACTCAAGTCCTTATCATCTTAATTTAACCATTAGTATATACAATATTAGAGGCTTTAATAAACTAACAAAAAGAGAAGTCTAACAAGATTATTGTCTTAATAATAACATATCTATTAGCAATATTATTGAAACAAAAATTTCTAACAAAACTAATCTTTTTTTTTGCAACAATAATTTTTTTACCTATTACTAGTCTAACTCTTTTATTTTTATAGAAAGAATAGCCATCATAATTTGTAATTATTATATTTATAGTATTTATACTCATTTAGAAAAAGTTATTACACTTAATATTTTCTTTCAAAGTAATGTCAAACTTCATATTATCTTAGTATATCTTTTATCTACTGATATAGCTATTCGTACCTAAACTTAAAATATAGTAATTAACTAGATCTAACAAGCCTCTTAACTTTACCTTCATTCTATTATTTTTAGTAATTTTAATATACAGAATCATACTTATAGCTTCTTTTCTAAATATAAACTTATCAATTTTCTTAATCATTTTAATTTTTTTTTTTTTTTTGGAGTTAAGGTGAGGTCATGCCTCAGGTCTGTTTATTCGAACATATTGTTACAGTTTGTA
>CAJVQA010008549.1:0-12860 GCA_910591915.1 Cetraspora pellucida
ATTCTCATGCTTCTGGATTAACTACTCTGAAAGCATCTTTGAATTCTTGTCTTTCTAGCCATCCTATAAAGGGATCAGGTTTAGAATATTTCTTTTTCTTAGGTTCTGTTTGTCTGTCTAAGTTGATGTCTGCTACACTGTTAAAGTTCCCCATTATGACCAACTGAGTTCTTGGGCATCTTTTAATGTATTTGTCAATTATCACTTTATGGACCTCTTTTCTGCTTTCTTTATCATTTGGTGGCAGGTATACTATAATAGTTATGATTTCTAACTGCTTAAACATAAAAATTGCTGAAATCATATATTCATTAGTTCTTTCTATTCTTTCCAAATGCTTCTCCCAATGTTTGCTGATTAGTAGGCCTACATCTGAGCTCTTCTTCTTTTCTGTTTTAGCATTGGTCCAAAAGCTCTTGTAGTTCTCTATATTTTTAGTTAGGAAAAAGCTTTCTTTGCCTGAAATGTTTGTTTCGGCCAGACCTAGTACATCTATCTTATTGTCTGTTAGCCAGTCCTGAAGTTGTTCCATTTTTTGGCTATTTGCTTTTAGACCATTGATGTTGTGTGTTGCCACACTTAGCTCTATTCTTTGGTTTTCATAAATTCTTTCTCTCTTTATCTTGTTGTTATGTATATGCTGACTTTTCGATGTTTCATTTGCAATTACTGCTTGTTTACCCTTTTTGTTAAGGGTTCCTATTGGCTCCTTTTCGTCTTTAATTTTTTTGTATAAATATAGAGATTCTTCTTGTAATTGATCTGCATTCTTTTTTTCTTTTTGCGAAGAGGAGCCTATCTCTATATTTATTGTTGTTAGCTCAACTTTGGCCCCTTTTAGAAGTGATTTGCAAACCTATAGCTTGCAAATCTAATTCCTTGCTGTACTTCCAACTTATCCAATCTATTCAGAATTCTTAGAAGTATCTCATCTGATACTGATTTCTTGTTAACTACTCATTCTATATTGACTTTCTTCTTTTGTTTCCTTTTTTGAGTCTTATTTTTGTCTTTATTTTGGTATTCGTAGTTCATTTCTTGGATAATGTCTTCTATATTATCTTCTTCCAGTTGAGTGACCTTTTCTTTCTCTTCTTTCGCTACCCTTTCTCTTGGTTCATATCCATTCCAGAACAGTGTATGATTGTTGTAGCTAAATGGTTTGGATCTTGCTCTTTTGAGCTCTTCTTGGCTCTTGAATGTAATTATTGCATATCCTCTTGGGTTTCCATTTCTATTCATCGGTACGAAAACTGACTTTGCCCCTTTGTTTCTAAGCAATTGCAGCAATAACACTTCTGAAGCTTCTTTTGACACTTCTTTGAGTTTTGCCTTAAATCAGCTGTTCTCTTCTTTCAGCTCTGAATCTTCATCACCTGGAGTTATGCATGCCAATTTATCATTGCTATAGGACAGAACCCATGGCATGTTTTGGTGCTATTTGCTTGTAGTTTCTATTACTGCCAATGCCTTGAATCGTGTTTTCTTGATTTTGACTATTTGCACCTCTTTAAATTTTCTGCACATGTTATAAATTTCTTTGTGCTTAATGTCCGTAGGTAAGTCCCAAATAGTTACATAGTTTGAATCTTCTTCTCTTCTTTTTTCCTTGATGTACGGATTAGATGTCTTTGATTTCTCTGTTAAAAATTGTTGGAATTCCTCTTCTCGTAGTTTAAGCGCAATTCTTCTATCTGTTTTTAACTTGAAATCATCAGACTTGTGTCCTTTTGGCAATCTATAAACCTGTATTCTTCTTCTATTTCTGTCCTCTTCTGGAATGAGTTTACACCACTCTCCTTCTTTTTCTATTACCCACTTGCTTAGAGTTTCTCTACTAAATTCGCAATCAAAGTCGATTACTATCCAACTGTTTCCATTAATAAAATCTTCTTCAACAGACTTGATGTGGTTATTGTCTCTAAAAACCTATTTCATATAATTAACTCTATATTCTTTATTGTCTCCTGGCACCTTGCATGAGGAGATTTTCACCTTGAACGAGTTTTTTCTGTTACATGGTCTGTTTTTAGGAGCCCAAACACTATCCTCCAATGATACTTTAGGCTGAACAATGTTTGGAATTTCCTTCTGTATGTTGCTAGAGGTTGAGAATATTTCCTCATCAGATGACTCTTGGCTCTTTTTTAGTTTTTTCCCCTTGGATTCTGATTCGATGTTCTCGTTTGTGACTTCTTCCCAGTTTGGATCTTCTATAATTGGGTCTTGCTTACTTGAGCCTGCTTCTGCATTTGGGACTTTTACATATGTGGAAACTGTCTGCTGCCCCTTCTCTTTATTTTTGAGTGATGCTTCTTCTTGCCTTCTCTTTTTTGGCTCTGTAACTTGCAGTTCTGCATCTGTGCTTCTATTTATGACACCTTTCATTTTGTTTTCTTCATCCACTTTCATTTTGTCAATACTTGTTAAATACTCGATTGATCCTGGGTTTTGTTGTGACATTCTTGCTTTAGTTGCCCATTCTTCTATGAGAGTCTTCTTAGACTCATGTTGTTTAAGCACTTCAGCAATTTGCATACAAACAATTATTTCTTCTTTGGTAATTCTTTCTGGATTGCTATCTGCTAGACCAATCGCAATTTGCTTAACATTATTTGGCTCACGAGAAATTACATTTTCTAGTGTTTTAACTAGAATACTACTACTCAGATACTGGAGAATCTTCTCTCCTGTTCTACGTACATAACTTAATAAACTCTGCTTGTATGATTCTTGCATCTAAAAAATTCTATTATACACGTGATTTGTATCTGTTTGGCTTGTTTTGTTTACGCATTTGTATTACTCTTACTAGATCTGTTATTGGTTTAATTCCCAAAAAGGCACGTAACTTGTTTGTTTATTTTGTTTACATTGTTGTTATTGTTGTTGTTTGGTCATGTGTTCTGATCTTCTAAATTTTCAGGGTCAAGGCCAATTCCCAGTTTTCCAAAATTTTCATCAAAATTTTTTCTTCGTGAACTAAAGTTGCCTTGCCTAAGCTTTTTTAAACAAAGTTGTTTTAAGTAACTCTGAATAATTTCCTTAGTTGCAACTTTTTTATTAATCGTGCAAAGTAAGTTTCTTTTACTAAAATTCAGGTTTCTGTAAGATTTTTGTTTTTTGCCGATTTTGGTAAATAGAATCAGTGGAGAGAGTGTGCTTTATAAGTTTTTTCAACTCTGTATTTTATTATATTAGTTATTAGTTATTAATTATAGTATATAACAATAGTTAGAAAAGATTTTTATTAGCCAATAGAACTGTAATACAACTATCTAATATTGAATAATATCTATAATATTACTATTGTTTATAATCTTCAAGTACTTTTGCACAGATTTTTAAGTATTCTTACACAAAAGCATCATGTTATAAACTTTAGATATTATATCACAAACATTCTTAGTATCTCCAATACAAGCTTCAAGTATTTTAAATACAGATAGCAAACAGATTTTTTGTTATCTTCATATGAATTACAAATAGCTGTAAACATTGTCTCAACTATTTTTATGAGTTACAAATAATATAAACATTATTTTAGCTATTCTTGTCAAAAACCCGAAATTAAAATTTGAAGACAAAATTGTTTTGACCTACTTTTACTTAAAAGACAAAATTTTTTGATGCTTTTTTTGAATAGATGAAATTATAAGGAACATAACTATATAAATTTTATTTGCTATTTCTTATAAAAAATTTCAAATTGCTCTAATAAAGATGAAATAGATCTTTTTTCAAAATCAATTTTGTCAGCATATATATTCTGAATACAGTATTTTATAATGTTGCTCAAATTTTTACTACTCTTATTGGGTAAAAAGATATATAAAAAGTATTTTTCCTCTTTTTAACCAATTCTAGTTCCTATATTTTGATTTAGATACTACTATTCTTTATTCTTTCTTATTTTGTAAAGTGTAATATTTTCTATCTAGAGTAATTTCTATAGACAAGATTATTACTATGTGTTTTAGTAAATAAAGTTAATCTATATACTGTTATTCTTTTAAATTATTTGCCTGCTACTATATAGTAAAGTAATTATTATACCTTTACTTTATATATTTTTGCATTAGCTAATCTCTATATTAGATAATCTTATATATATATTTTTTTTTTAACTTTTTGGCAGCCTTGCTGATCATCTTTATTAAGATTCTTATATACGCAATTGTACAAAGTTAGCTTAACTTCTGGTTCAACATCCTCTGGCTACTTCTAGGAATGTCCAGAGGCAGTCTGCTACACCGTCCAGTAGTTATTACTGGCCAGAGGGCTGCATCAAGCTAGCCATTAAAGTTTTAGAAAAAGAGCTTCATTCTATTACTAATCTAGTCATAAAACGAACCTAACCAAACTCTTTGAATACTTTAGTTTATCTGGTCGCTATTTGTACCCTCCTCCTTCTCATGTGTTTCTTTACTGCTTGACCCTGTGTTTGGAGTAGCTTCTTTTTTCTTCTTCTTGTCTGCTGCTGAAATTTCAACTAACTTTTCCCAGTTTGTTACCAGCTTGCAACGTTTCTTCTATATGTTTTCAAAAAAACTATTCTATGCTGTTCTGACCAGAGTTGTTATAAATTCTTTGACTTCTTTGAATGACTGTAACAGGTCTTGCAGTGAAACTTTTACTTTTTCTTGTACTAGGCTCTTAATGATCTTGATTCAGCTTTTGATCTTTTCTTCTTCAGTGTTTCCCTACTAAATTCTTCTGAGTTCTTCTTTGTTTGTTTTACTATTGGTCTCTTCTGAAAGTGTGATCCAAGCCAAATTAATTGTCACATCTTCTGTTTCTTCTTAGCTTTTCTTGTAGCATTTACATGCAGCCAGGTAGTTTTGGTTATCATCTACTTCTTTATTGCATGCAATACAATGTGGACTTTTGTATAGTCTTGGTTGTCTTTGTGCAAGCATTTTAAGTACTAGCAATTTTCTATTTACACACTTAATTAGTGTTGCAATTTCTCTGTTTTTCTTGATACTTGTGCATTTTACTCTGCTTTAACTCTTGATTTTGCTTCACAAAAAGAACCAATCGTGTTCTATTTCTTCTATATACGGTTCTGTCTCTTGTACTGAAAAGGTGTATCTCTATTCTGTTCCAGTTTTAAGGCCTAGTATGTCCTTAATGAATTGCCTTGTTGGCACTTCGATGGTTGTTTGTTCTCAACAAAATGATACATTTGTATTTGGAGGTGGCCTATCTATTATACTATTTACATTAACTAAACTACTTTCCTTTTTTGCTAAACTATCCGCTCTATCATTCCACCTATTATCATTATAATCTTTAATTTTAATTAAGTCTAATTCTATTTTCTTCAAATCATATAACTCTTTTATACTTCTTTTAATATCAGCATTCTTCTCTTTAATCTAATTCTTGCTTATTTTAATTTTCTTTGCTTTGGCTAAATCTGCTATTGCTGCTGCACTATCTGTATAGATTTTAACCTTTCTTCTTTTAGGTGCAATCAATAGCACATACCAGATAGCTAAAAGCTTAGCCTTTGTTGATGATGACCAATTACGTGCTCCTACACTTTCTTCATCTATTACTACTTCTTCTTTATTATCAACTTGAACCCAACCTATAACCATATGAGTTGTACTTGGGCCTTCTTCCTGTGCTGACCATCTTAATGAGCTGTCTGTATAGAAAATCAGCTCTGACATGTTTCTCAACTGATTTATCTGATTTCTCTTAATAAGCTCTTCTTTTAAAACTTGGCTCAGTTGTTGTTTTTTAATGAGCTCGATATCTAATTCTTTATATTTGACTTTTTCTACTGCATGTTCTTGGTATGTCAATTTTAGTTTATTAGTTACCTCAACTTCACTTATTATTTCTTTATTTAATTCAAGATAAACTTCTTCTTTTTTTCTAATGAACCTTGACAGTAACCCTTGGATTTCATCTCTTTGACACCATCTTCTGCAGCTTTCATTTTTTCCTAATTGATCGAGACTACAACTTTTGCATTTTTCTAATATTAGGTTGCTCTCGTTTTCTTCTTGTTTTGATTTCTAATGTTCTGTGAGTAGCTTCTGGATTTTTGCTGTTATCACTTTTCTAATTGTTATGCTTCCTGACTCTTTTTTTTTCGTGATTTAAGCACCACCCATTCTCTTTTTCTGTTATTACCTGAACAGTTGTCCAATGGAGTTTGGAGTGCTTCTTTATTTCCTTCTAACAAAACAAACTCTGCTTTGATTGTTCTGTCTTTTTTACTTTCTAGTAATACTTCCTCAACTTTTTTGAACCATTGTGCTAGTCTTCCTTTACTTGATTCACCTCTTAGTAGCTTAAGTTGCTGCCATAAGATCATTTTATCATCTGTTTTGTTGATCAACTAGTTAATCAAGTTTATATTGAGCCTTCTTAATGCTATAGCAACTTGCAAAGTTACTTTATCTTTTAATACCTTTGGAATCTTTTTGCCAATATTATATTGCTTCAAGCTGATGTTGTTGAAAACAAATATCATATGTAGCTCTTTTGCCTTAAGCATTACTTGATATGCTAAATTATTTCTCCACAAGCTACCTACTACTTTTAGCATGTTTTTCCACTATTTTTTATCTGATGCTCCTATAAGTAGCAGGCCTTGGTTTATTCTAATTCTTGTTAAAATTTCTTCTGGGCCTACTGCATTGATTCTTGCATGCAAACTGGTAATTTGTTTTGCCAGAAGTTGATCCTATAATGCATCACAGTTGTCTAAATTTCTGTGTATAATTACACTATTACTAACCGTTTTTGCTATTCCTAGTTTGTGTTTAGCCAAACCTATTATTGGACTTTGAATAATATCAGTTGCTCTTCTGGACAACTTTGATGTTTGCAGCATGTAAGTTAGCTTAGATACTATACACATGTTGTTTATATAAGATACTTGTGAACCTGTTATCTTCTTAGAACTTAAAGTCTTTGCTGTTGAACAGACCAGCTCTTTTGCTCTTGTTTTAACTTGGCTTTTACCAAGTTTGTTACTAAGCCAGATTCTCAAAAATCTTGTTATTTTGGCTTTCCCTTCTGCTTGAACCTATTCATTGCCAAGTTTGATCTTCCTATCTTCTTTGCTTGTAATTGAATTTACTGAACTTTTTTTCATTAATTTGAATATCATTTAGCTCGAAAAAGTCTTCTGCTATTTGGATTGTTTGCTCTATCTGTTTTTACTGCTTGCTATCTATGTTGTGTCATCTGCAAACGCTACTACTGCCTAATGCCATTTAATTGTTTTTGCATAGTTCAGATTATTGTTGTATGGTAGTGATACTGCTATTGTATAACTCAAACTAGCATCTCTCTATATTCTTTCAAGTAGTGGGTCATAGAAAATTCTCTATACCAATGGTGACAAGACTTCTTCTTGTTCGATCCTATTACTTATCTTAAATGCTTCTGTATGACTTTAATGCATTATTATACATGATTGTCTGACTTGAAAAAGATTTAAAATAAGACTTATTGTTACTTTTGGCAGCTTAATTCTTTTCATTGCCATTTTTAATGCTTCTAATGATACTGAGTCAAATGCCTTTTTCATATCTTGCAGCACTAGCCACAGCTTTTTGTTGCTTTCTTTTGCATCTTCTATAATTGTGTTAACAATGTGTACTGGTTCTTCTGTTGAATTTCCAGGCAAGCCTGCAAAATTAAACCTTTTTAGGATTTTCTTATCACATAACACCTGGGCCAACCTTTTAGTTAGGATTTTTGTCATACATTTACGAAAAGTCTCTAACAGGGCGATTGGCCTAACATTTTCCAAATTGTACTGCCAGTCTTCTTCTTTAGGTATTGGGTATATTTGTAAAATTTTCTATTTCTTTAGAATTCTTCCTGTACAAATACATATTTCTGCTAGTGTTCAAAAGATTTCTTATATGTTGGTATTACCTGCCTGAATTAGGCTGTATATAATACCAGAAATTCCTGGAGCTGTATTTTTTTTGAGGCCTGCTAGCATTTCACTCCATTCTTTCTCTGTTATGCTTTGGTCCAGACACTGGTATTATTCTTCTTTAATTTCTCTCTTAGGTTTGTAGCTTTTTGCTCATCTTTCCTCCAGGATGTTTTGGTTAAAATGTCTTAATCTGAACTGATTCTGGTAGTGTTTTTTGGTTTCATCAAGCACTTCTTCTGCTTCGATAAGCAGTTTCCTTTCATCATTTCCTTTCTTGATTAATCGATCTATCTTAATTTTTTTTGTTGACTTGCTGATAAGACTAATCAGCATCTTTCCTTGTTTGTCATCTATTATTTGATATCTTTTCTCTATGCTGTCTTCTATTTCTTTCTTCTTTTTTATTTCCAATTCACTTGCTCTTCTTGCACGTAATATTCTCTACTAACCTTTTAGATCATCGATTAACTCTTGAGACCATACCTGCGCTAGATCTATATAGGTCACATGTTGCTGATTTATGTATCTAATCTCCTCATTCAGCTCATTTATAAAGTTATTTACTAGACTCAACTGGATGTTCTTTCTTCCTATACAAATCTATCTTCCAAGTTGGGTTAGTGTTTTTCCCAAAAAAACTTCTTTGGTGTTTTTCTGTTTAGTTGCTACTGAATTTATAATTTTTTTTTTGAAAATGTTTCTTCTTGCTGACTCAATAATGCTGTTGCAGATTGTATCCAACTATTCATCCAAATAGTTGTTTACTCCTGCTTCCTTTCTGGTATAAAAAAACTGTTAGAGATCTTGTATACTAATTTTCTTTTCTAGCATTTTTTTAAGGTCTTGTCTATAGTTTTCCCAATTTTTTTTTCCTGCTTCATTATAAAGAAAAACTGTTCTCTTTTGTTTCTCTTTTCTTATTTCTGCTACACTATAAGGTTTAACTAGGTGATCTAATTCTATTTTTGCTAAGACTGCATCATGATCACTACTTGTGCATACATCTATTTTCTGTATTTCTGATTCATAGAGACCATTGGTTAGCTCTTCTGATAACTATATATAGTCAATTTTTGACTCTGATCACCAACCTGACTATAAGTATTCACGTGCTTCTGGATTAACTACCCTGAAAGCATCTTTAAATTCTTGTCTTTCTAGCCATCCTATAAAGGGGTCAGATTTTGAATACTTTTTTTTTTCTAAATTTTATTTGTCTGTCTAGGTCCATGTCTGCTATGCTATTAAAATCTCCTATTATAACTAACTGAGTTCTTGAGAATCTTTTAATGTATTTGTCAATTATCGCTTTTTGAACCTCTTTTCTGCTTTCTTTGTCATTTGGTGGCAAGTATACTATAATGATTATGATTTTTAGCTGCTTAAACATAAAGATTGCTGAAATCATATATTCATTAGTTCTTTCTATTCTTTCTAAATGCTTTTTCCACAGTTGCTAATTAGAAAATCTACGCTTAAGCCTTTCTTCTTTTCTGCCTTAGTATTGGCTTAGAATCTCTTGTAGTTTTCTATGTTCTTTGCTAAGAAAAAACCTTTCTTGCCTAAAATGTTTGTTTTGGCAAGACCTAATACATCTATCTTATTGTCTATTAGCCAGTCTTAAAGTTGTTCTATTTTTTGACTATTTGCCTTTAGAACATTAATGTTATGTATTGCTACACTTAGCTCTATTTTTTGGTTTTCATAAATTCTTTCTCTCTTTATCTTGTTGTTATGTATATACTGACTTTTCAATATTTCATTTGCTATTCATCACAAAAAAACACTCTCTCCGCTGATCCTTTTTACCAAAATCAGCAAAAACAAAAATCTCACAGAAACTGAATTTTAGTATAAGAAACTTACTTCGCACGATTAATAAAAAAGTTGCAACCAAGGAAATTATCTAAAGTTACTTAAAACAACTTTGTTTAGGAAAGCTTAGGCAGGTCAACTTTAATCTACGAAGGGAAAAATTTTGATGAAAATTTTGGAAAACTGGAAATTGGCCTTGACCCTGAAAATTTGGAAGATCAGAATACGTGACTAAACAACAACAATAACAACAACATAAACAAAATAAACAAACAAGTCGTGTGCCTGTTTGGGAATTAAACCAATAACAAATTAGCAAGGGCAATACAAACACATAAACAAAACAAGCCAAACAGTTACAAATTACGTGTACAATAGAATTTTCCAGATGCAAGAATTACACAAGCAGAGTTTATTAAGTTATGTGCATGGAACAGAAGAGAAAATTCTCCAGTATTTGAGTAGTAGTATTCTAGTTAAAACACTAGAAAATGTAATTCCTCGTGAGCCAAATAATGTTGAGCAGATTGCGATTGGTCTAGCAGTTAGCAATCCAGAAAGAATTACCAAAGAAGAAATAATTATATGTATTCAAATTGCTGAAGTGCTTAAACAATATGAGTCCAAGAAGACTCTTATAGAAGAATAGGCAGCTAAAGCAAGAATGTCACAACAAAACCTAGGATCAATCGAGTATTTAACAAGTATTGGCAAAATGAAGGCAGATGAAGAAAATAAAATGGAAGGTATCATAAATAGAAATACAGATGCAGAGCTGCAAGTTACAGAGGCAAAAAAGAGAAGGCAAGAAGAGTCATCACTCAAAAGTAAAGAGAAGGAGCAGCAGACAGCTTTCATACATGCAAAAGTCTCAAATGCAGAAGCAGGTTTAAGTAAGCAAGACCCAAGTATAGAAGATCCAAACTGGGACGAAGTTGAAAATGAGAACATCGAATCAGAATCCAAGAGAAAAAAACTAAAAAAAAGCCAAGAGTCCTCCGACGAAGAAATATGCACAACCCCTAGCAACATACAGAAGGAAATCCCAAACATTGTTCAGCCTAAAGTATTATTGGAGAATAGTGTTTGGGCTTCTAAAAACAGACCTTGTGATAGAAAAAACTCATTCAAGGCAAAAATCTTCTTATGTAAGGTGCCTGAAGACAATAAAGAATATAGAGTCAATTATATGAAATGGGTTTTTAGAGGCAATGATCACATCAAGTCTGTCGAAGAAGATTTTATTAATGGAAACAGTTGGATAGTAATTGATTTCGATTGCGAATTCAGTAGAGAAACTTTAAGTAAGTGGGTAATAGAAAAAGAAGGAGAGTGATGCAAACTCATTCCAGAAGAGGACAGAAATAGAAGAAGAATACAGGTTTATAGGTTGCCAAAAGAACACAAGTCTGAAAAATTTAAGTCGGAAACAGATAGAAGAACTGCACTTAAATCACAAGAAGACAAATTCCAACAATTTCTAACAGAGAAATCGAAGACATCTAATTCATATATTAAGGGAAAAAGAAGAGAAGAGGACTCAAACTATGTAACTATTTGGGACTTACTTACGAACATTAAGCACAAAGAAATTTATAACATGTGCAGAAAATTTAAAGAGGTGCAAATAGTTAAAATCAAGAAAACACGTTTCAAAGCATTAGCAGTAATAGAAACTACAAGCAAATGGCACAAAAACATGCCATGGGTTCTGCCCTATAGCAATGATAAATTAGCACGCATAACTCCAGAAGATGAAGATTCAGAGCTGAAAGAAGAGAACAGCTGATTTAAGGCAAAACTCAAAGAAGTGTCAAAAGAAGCTTCAGAAGTGTTATTGCTGCGATTGCTTAGAAACAAAGGGGCAAAGTCAGTTTTCGTACTGATGAATAGAAATGGAAACCTAAGAGAATATGCAATAATTACATTCAAGAGCCAAGAAGAGCTCGAAAGAGCAAGATCCAAACCATTTAGCTACAACAATCATACACTGTTCTGGGATGGATATGAACCAAGAGAAAGGGTAGCGAAAGAAGAGAAAGAAAAGGTCACTCAACTGGAAGAAGATAATGTAGAAGACATTATCCAAGAAATGGACTATGAATACCAAAATAAAGACAAAAATAAGACTCAGAAAAGGAAACAAAAGAAAAAAGTCAATATAGAATGAGTAGTTAACAAGAAATCTGTATTAGATGAGATACTTCTAAGAATTCTGAATAGATTGGATAAGTTGGAAGTACAGCAAGGAATTAGATTTGCAAGCTATAGGTTTGCAAATCACTTCTAAAAGGGGCCAAAGTTGAGCTAACAACAATAAATATAGAGATAGGCTCCTCTTCGCAAAAAGAAAAAAAGAATGCAGATCAATTACAAGAAGAATCTCTATATTTATACAAAAAAATTAAAGATGAAAAGGAGCCAATAAGAACCCTTAACAAAAAGGGTAAACAAGCAGTAATTGCAAATGAAATATCGAAAAGTCAGCATATACATAACAACAAGATAAAGAGAGGAAGAATTTATGAAAACCAAAGAATAGAGCTAAGTGTGGCAATACACAACATCAATGGTCTAAAAGCAAATGGCCAAAAAATGGAACAACTTCAGGACTGGCTAACAGACAATAAGATAGATGTACTAGGTCTGGCTGAAACAAACATTTCAGGCAAAGAAGGCTTTTTCCTAACTAAAAATATAGAGAACTACAAGAGCTTTTGGACCAATGCTAAAACAGAAAAGAAGAAGGGCTTAGGTGTAGGCCTACTAATCAGCAAACATTGGGAGAAGCATTTGGGAAGAATAGAAAGAACTAATGAATATATGATTTCAGCAATTTTTATGTTTAAGCAGTTAGAAATCATAACTATTATGGTATACCTGCCACCAAATGATAAAGAAAGCAGAAAAGAGGTCCATAAAGTGATAATTGACAAATACATTAAAAGACGCCCAAGAACTCAGTTGGTCATAATGGGGGACTTTAACAGTGTAGCAGACATCAACTTAGACAGACAAACAGAACCTAAGAAAAAGAAATATTCTAAACTTGATCCCTTTATAGGATGGCTAGAAAGACAAGAATTCAAAGATGCTTTCAGAGTAGTTAATCCAGAAGCATGAGAAT
>CAJVQA010008550.1:0-12858 GCA_910591915.1 Cetraspora pellucida
CAATGTCGCAATCTGCTACAGAAATGGCACAGGCACAGCAAAAGATGATAAAAAGGCATTTGAGTGGTATTTGAAATCTGCTGAAGGTGGCAATTCGAATGGACAATTCAATGTCGGAACATGCTACAGAGACGGCATAGGCACAGCAAAAGATGACAAAAAGGCATTTGAGTGGTATTTGAAATCTGCTGAAGGTGGCAATTCGAATGGACAATTAAATGTCGGAAACTGCTACAGAAATGGCATAGGCACAGCCAAGGATGAAACAAAGTCATTTGAGTGGTGTCTGAAATCTGCTGAAGGTGGCAATTCGAGAGGACAATATAATGTCGGGATCCACTATGAAGATGGAATAGGCACTGCCAAGGATGAAAAAAAAGGCATTTGAGTGGTATTTGAAATCTGCAGAAAATGGTCATTATAATGGACAATACAAACTTGGATTATGTTATCGAAATGGCTACGGAACATCACCAGATCAGAAAAAGGCTATTGAATGGCTGCAAAAAGCGAAAAGTAATAGTAATTTTCAAAAGGCGGTTGACTACGAAAGTTTTAATGATTCTCTAAAAAAATTATTATCTGACAATAAATTATTAATATCGTGGATTCCATTTAATGAATTAGAATTTCTTGAAAAAATTGGGAAAGGTGGGTTTGGAACTGTATATGCCGCCAATTGGAGCCGTACAGCAGATGATGGTACTTTTAATCGGCTTGTTGCACTCAAATTATTTCATGGACAAAACAACAGCTGCGAGGAACTTATAAAAGAGGTAATTATTTGACAGCTCAAATTTTATAATTTAGTCATTACTATTCACTTATTAATATTATATAATTTTAAAGTTAATCACATATTCAAACATTGGATCTAAAAATCCCGCATTTTTACAATGTTATGGAATATCAAAAGATGAAGGCACAGACGATTATATTTTAGTAATACAATATGCGCGAATGGGATCTTTACGTAAAAACCTTTACGAAATTGCACGGATGAAATGGGAGAAAAAATTAGAATTATTATCCTACATAGCATCCGATCTTCAATTAATTCATTCGAATAACATTATTCATTGTGATTTGCATAGTGGTAATATATTCCAAGATGATTTATATAATGCTTATATCGGTGATTTAGGATTTGCAACATCAATTAATAAAACATTAGACAAAGAATCAGGTGGAATTTGTGGCGTTTTGCCGTATATAGCACCAGAAGTTTTGCAAGGAAAACCGTTTACAAAAGCATCGGATATTTATTCTTTTGGAATGATTATGTGGGAGATTTCTTCAGGAAATGTTGTATTTGCTGACTATAAAGATGATGATTTAAGATTGGCATTAGAAATTTGCGAAGGATTAAGACCAACTATTATTAAAGGCACAACACCATGTTATGTAAATCTCTTAAAGAAGTGTTGGGATAAAGATCCAGAAAAACGACCGTCAGCTCTAGAAATTCATAAAACTATTTTAAATTGGAACAATAATACTGAAGTTTTTTATGAATTTTTAAAATCTGATAATGACATGGAGATTAAACATAATGGTTTTGGCAATATGGAAGATAGTACGATTTATACTAGCAAATTTGTCAGTTATATTAATAAGCAATCACTTGAATACTCAACTGCAGATAAGATTATTTCAAACAATAATATTAATATCAAAGATATTTGTGCGGAGAGCCCTAATTTCTATGCATAGTGATACAAAAGGTACGTTTTTGATGCATACTATTTAAAAACATCAAAAATGTAATTTCGAATTCTGTATGTTCGCGCACGTGGTTCAAAGTATAAAATAAAAGGTCACTGCTACAACAGGAGGAACCGTCGATGTTACACTAATGATTTTTCACCCGGTGTGCAGCATATAAAAAAATCGTTTTACAATACCAGATCATTCCGCTATTACATGTTATGATTATAATCCCACACCATTTTATTATAATAAAAATGGTGTGGGATTATAATCATAACATGTAATAGCGGAATGATCTGGTATTGTAAAATGATTTTTTTATATGCTGCACACCGGGTGAAAAATCATTAGTGTAACATCGACGGTTCCTCCTGTTCACTGCTACTGTATATAACTAATTGTTGTCCATAGCGTAGTAACATATGTATCAATTAATGCATTTTTAATATAAATATATGTATAAGAAATATTTATTAAATACAGTAATTAGTACGAGTATTATCTCTTAAATACATCATTTAATATAATATTTACGATTTAATTTACAAATAAGTTATTCAAATCTATAAAATTTATCTTTTAGATTGATTTTTATTTGGTAGCTGAAACTGTTTAAAAATACTGTATCTTATACTGTGGTACGAAGCATGAGATACTGCATAAATTAAATAATGACATCGATATTGTAAATATTACATACCTTAAACTGCTGATTCGAGTACTATGATTTATACCGGGAGATTTAGTGGCTTAATTTTGATTTATACCCGGGTACTATATACGCACATATAAATGTATATAAAGTCTAAATATACCTCCCTGCTTCGGTACCCCGGGTACAGTACTAGTCAATGTAAGTACCCGGATACAAGAGTCAGCAGTTTATTGTAAATTTCATACATGGTGGAGAATTACTACGTATGATGTTAAGTAAAAAAATCATATAGTTATCGTTATGAAGAAACTTGCAATCTACTAAACCATTTTTAAATAATTCTACCACTACTAAAACCGTGATAAATTACACTATAACATTGTTGGAAACTCATGGAAAATTTATTTGGCACAAAAAAAAAATTTTTTTCATTGTAAGCTAGCTGCATTCCAATTAACTTCCGGAAATTTCTGCTATTAAATTTGCTATTTTTTATGCCCTTTAACCACGATTTACTTGTCAAGTATTGTACTTTGGACTAAAAGAGAAATAAAAAACCAAAAAATAATAAAAGTCTGAATTTTAATATATATTAACTATAGACTTGAGAAACAAAAATCAATCTGAAATATGATAATCGTTACTAAATTACATAATGGTAATATATACAATCGAGCTCCTCGAAACATTCTGCATTAAAGATGAAATATGTAATGATGAAGTCATCGAGGATGCATATTAAATCGTTATATTAAAAAAAAAAGGAATTACCTAATGGTTATGTCGTCTTTTTTTTTTTAAAGAAATGAGGTATTAAGTTAGTGTCAAAAATTTTTTAAATCATAAAAAAGAATATAAATAGAGTAAAAATTTCACCTTCATTTCTTTCGTTCGATAATTCAACTTTTTATTCCTTGAAATTCCTTGAAATAAAAAATAAATTAATTTCAACAATTCAATTTATATTATCTTACAAACTTTTCTAAAAACCACTTGAAATCATGTCAGAGCCATCCAAAACTGATGCTAGTCTTAAGTACTACGAAGGCGCAGCTAAAGAAACTTTAGGCAAAACCGTAGGAAATGAGAAAATGGAAGCTGAAGGAAGAGAAAAGAAAATCGAAGGTAATAAAGACATAATTATATATTGTGATAATACGTATACAGTATATAAAATTTATTATATATACTAAAATGGTCTTAAAAATACTAATATAGGACAAGATGAATATGAAGCCGCAAAAATGGCGGGCAAAGCTGAAGGTATTTTTTCCTTTGTAGTTTCTATGCGACCACCGATTTTTTTCTATTAATATTTATTCTACATATAACAATAGGAGTCAAAGACGAATCATCTGGAGAGGTTAAAAAAGCTTCCGGTGATACTCTTGGCGATACTAAAATGAAGGCTGAAGGAAAAGCGACTGAATTGAAAGGACAGGCAGAACGCAAAATTAATCAGTAATTCATGGCGTGTCGTCCAGAAGTATAAGGTGTAATCTAATTGCTTAAGATTAGAAGTGTTATCATGATTTGCTAAAGAGTGAACAGTTTTATTTTCTATTATCATGCAATTATTTCTAAGAAACATTGTGCATTTTTTTTATTTTAATATAAAAATTAAAGTGTACAATATTTTCTCTTAAAATGCAGTTCTTTATGTGTTATCGACCAATTGTGTAATTAAATTTTCTCGTTATTATAACTAATAAATTACATGAAATACAAAAGTTTCTAAAAATAATATATAAATTGTCTATTTATTCTAAATATTATCTCTAATTAGAATATTTCATAAATATTATAAAAATTGGGTTATCGGTTGAATCCGTTCATCACCTCTTTTTCTATATTATGTCCATTTGCGCAATCAATACATCCATTTCCATTAACGCCATTTTTCATATCACCATTAATTTTATCACCAAATTCTTCAAACCACTCTAAAATACCTTCACCCATCTTTTCGATTTCGCACACCAAATCATCTAAATGTTTTTCATTAATTGAAGGCGCATTCAAAGCAATTCTAAAAAAACATGGCAATTCTTTATCACCAATTATCAAAGGAGAATAATCAAATAAAAACTTTCCACGATGCATTATCTTCCTATGTATCTCTTTGGTGATCATTGTCATCATTATTCTAAATTTTTTATTTTCTAAATCAAAGTTGATTCCAATAGGTAAATACCAAAAGCAAACTTGTAAACTTGGAGGATCATCTAATACCAATTTAAAACGTTGATTATTTTTTACTATTAAAGTTAAATATTTAACCATTTTAAAAGCATGTTCGATTCGTATTTGATATCCTTGTATGCCATATATTTTCCAACCTATAAATAATTTTACAGCGTCAGGACGACGACCACATCCAACTGTGCCGTCACCTAAATCGTCTTCTTGATGAAATAAATACTCAGCTTTCAACGAATTTGATTGAGAAAATATTTTTTTATCTTTTGCAAGTAAAAATGAACATTGTAATGGAGCACCTAACATTTTATGAGGGTTTAATACCAAGGTATCAGCCTGTTAATGGTAATATAAAAACAGTTATTTCTAAATGGAAATATAATATTGGAACCAATAAGAAAAAAAGATTGATAAAATTGATTAATGAAAAAATTAACAGACCAAGTTAACACCATCTATCAAATGGCTATGTTTCTCAGAAAACACAAGACTTCCACCCCAAGATCCATCAACATGAAACCAGAGACTATATCTTTTAGCTATTTTTCCTATTTCACGTAATGGATCGAAAGATCCCTAAAATACAATTATAATTAATTAAATATAATTCAATAGTGGATAGATAGTTTAACAAATGAAGACAAATACACACCAAAACAGTGGTACCAGCTGTAGCATTAATAAAAAAAGGCAATTCTCCTCGTTGAAAAGATTTTATGATCAGACGTTCTATGAAAATATATCAACAACACATCGTTAACATATTAATAACCTATAATGTCATGATAAAATTATTACCTACCTAATTCATCGGTTCTCATTCTTCCTTGGTCATCACATGGTACTTTAATCACACCATCGGTACCCAAACCTAAGGCGATAGCAGTTTTTTCAACGGAATAATGACCAGCGACCGAAGTGAAAACCAACAATTTTTTTCCAAACGCATGATAACCTTTAGTTTTAATTTCAGGAAACATACAAGTCCGTGCGGTTATCATGGCAAGTTGATTCGAAAAAGAACCACCTGGACAAGTTATTCCACCAGATTTCTAATTTAACAAATAATTTTAAGGAAATATTCAAATAATACATTTACCAATAATAAAATTTCAAAAGAATAATTAATTTACCTCACCCATTCCTAATAATTTTGCCAAACTGTGCGAAACGGTATTTTCGATCATTGTAAGAGCAGGTGAGACATGATAAACGTGTGAATTCGCATTCAATAATGATATCAACATTTCAGATATGATACCAACAGGATTTGTACCAGCATATAACTTGTCTAAAAATCCCGGATGCCAAGTATTAACACTATATTTTAATATGTCTTGTATTAATGGCATTAATCCTGTTTTATAAAACATTAAAAAATTAAAATAATTGGGTTGATTTATATGAAAAGATTAAGAAATTAGATGAACGAGGTGAGTACCTACAACCCCAACACCATCGTAACCTAATTCCAAATCCATAACTTGTTTTAATTCTTTAGGAGATTTGTAATCCAAAACTAATGCGCCTGGTTTTCGACTATCGTTTACATCTACCGATCGATTTTAAAATTTTATTATTCAAGAATCATTACATAATAGCTAATTTTATAAATATTTTGCATTTCTTACGTTCAACCATTAATTCTTTCATTTGGGATACAAGTTGTTCAAGTTCTATAGCATCATCACATAATTCTTCTCGTTCCATAGTTTGTAGTTTCATTATATAGTACGTATAAAATTTTTATTATTTACGATAATTATATTTTTTTTTTATTGATGTAATTAAATTAATTAATATTTAATTTAACGTGCTTTTAATAATTAAATCAAAAAAAAAAAAGATTTTTTTTTTATCGTAACTTCAGATCGATCAACGCATTGAATTGACATCTACGTTGTTTAAATAAATGCATCAACCAATCATTATGACTAATCTATGACATTTTTAATCTATAACTTTTTAAAGTAAAAAAATATTTAACGTTATGCAATACGTAGCATAAATTGGAAGTAGCCATTCATAATAGATACTTGTACGTATGAATGGTACGTAGTACGTATTGATTTTGATTATAAATCAGTATTTTAAAATGACATATATATATTATCATAAAAATAATTACAGAATTATGATGACTAAAAATAACTGCGTCTTTCACGGGATTGTCTGCCCATGGTGTAATTATTTAATGCATACATCGACAAATATGGTTACCACATAGATTTTTTGCCGGTTATTAATTTATACAGATGCCGTATAAACCACGGATGAGGGCCAATAATTATTATTATCTGTCTGATCTCCGAGCTATGCTAGGCAATTAGGCCACAAGACTTATATAGCGTCGCCTAGAAAAAACGGATTTTTTTTTGGTTTATATACGACTTTGGAAACTGATTGCTGGTAAAGTTACCATGCTTAGTAATGATAAACATTATAACTATTTGATTTTTACTTTGATTTTCGCTCTGACATTTATTTTGACTCTCGCTTTGACCTTTTGTTTTGATTTTGACTTTTGCTTTGAATTTACTTTCGTTTTGACTTAAACCTTTCTTTGGCTTTCGTTTTAACTTTCAAGAAAGTTTGCCGTGTTGAATTCACAAAAATATAAGCTATTTAAATTTGTTGATATTTCATATTTTGCTTCTTGTTTATTAATGTTAATTTAGTTAGTAAATACAAAGGATTTTAATGTTCAAAATAACCACAGCATATTATATCTTTTTATTCGCATTATTTAGTTATGCATAAAGATCTTTTTATCAAAGCGTTAAAATTCATAAAGTCATAACTTCGTTAGCGAGATTCGTGAAAAGTACTTTTGCATCTTAAAGCTATTTGAGTGTGATATTGTATAATTATTTTAATCCGGTTATCATTTTTTCTGGGCGATGCTATGTAAGTCTTGCGGCTTAGTCTCATAGGGAGAAGTTCGTCTGGGAGCTAATAAAGTCAATTTAATTTTACGTTATTTATACAATTTAGAATACTTTTTAATCACAATAAAGTATACCTTCTTGGTTGAGTAACTTTAAAATTGTATAAACAAGTTTACATAGCGATAGGTAATTTTCTATAAACAGACTCATACTAATAAGACTTACTCAACTGTAGCATAACTTATACTCATTATGTATTTAACAGAAGAAACTAAATAAAAAAACTCACCAAGGGCGTTCTCAAGCGCCTTAATCAACGGGACAAAAAGCGTCGGAGAATAAATTTTACTTAGCGGAAAATATTTTAAGGTAATGATATTTTTATTAATCAAAAGACAATACGTGAGTTTATCATTACAATTTATAAATATTTTATGGCAGACCACCTTTTTTTGATCCCTGGCTTGGCAAAATTTACAATTAATTGCGTTTTCAAAGAGATTGCACAAGCAACTTTATCAGTAACCTTATCATGCAACGACCGAATATCAACGAAATAAACGTAGTGATAACGACATTTGGTAAAATATTATTGCAGTTCTTATTTTGATTGATTATACGTAGTAAATGAGTATCGTCACGTTTATTAGCTAATCGCATAGAGAATAACGTTTGAGCAAACTTTGATTGCTTCTTAATTTGCTTATTCGTTTCATTATACATAAATATAATCATAGCGGTGCACTATTAAGATCGCGAGCCAATCACATCGAGGTTGAAACCCATAATTTAATTAAATAAAAATAATAAAAAATATAGCATCAAAGTTATGTATTCACCGATTAATAAAGCATTTAATAATTTATTTACGTTGTACTTAGATAGTTTTTTTTTTTCAAAGCAACAGAATTTGTCCCGTCGTTGCTGTTCAGGTTGGGATTTCGTCGCTTTTATTCGTTCTAGTCTGTGAACATGCTACGTAATACTTTTTCTTTCTGAATAGTGAACCAAATTAACTTCATGTGATGCGCTGCTGCTGGTGAATAAATAGTACTTATTTGTTCCAATTTAAGAGAACTGTGAAACAATATCGATATACATATATATAATACGTACATACATAAACCTGCTTTCGATTGTTTCAACTTTTTTTCTCTAAGCATGATTATATCAAAATATCAACGACATTTAAAACTCATTTTTAGTTTTATATTAGGCTTTATATTTTCAATTTTCGTAGAACATATGTTATTCTTTTACAATACAGTACCATATACAGTTCCTTTACAAGTGAATATTATGAAAAACTTTGAACAAATACATGTAATATTTATATATCAAAAAAACAGAACTGATGATACATTTTATAAAATGCTATCATACTCTAATAATATTATCTTTATAGGAGATCAAAGATGGAAATGTATAGTGACTCCATGTTTAGAATTACAAAATGAATATAATTATAGTACATTACACCTTAAACTAGTTGATACACTTACGCAATTATTGTTTCAATTTCCAAATGCAAAGACATTTTCTAAACTTGATGATGATGGTCTTATTCATCCATATTTGTATTATGATCTTGTAAATAATTTTGAATCAAATAATTATGCTGGTATACCAGCTATTTATGAACTTGAGGGAACAATGTATAAATTTATTTTTATGGAAGGTGTCTTTTATATGTTGGGAAGAGAAATTGCTGAATGTTTCTTACGTAATAATCTTATTTCTGATACTTTTATTGGTGAAGATATATTGTTTGGAAAAATTGTTTCAAATTATTGTAATGCAAAATTCATAGATCTTAATAATACTAATATGATTTGGCACAGACGATATAATTTGGGTAAAAACAAAAATTGTAATTTAGAACAACAATATGAAAATGATTTGAATTAGTGACCATCTTTAATTATGCTTAATTATACATAATAATTATACATAATTATGCTTGTGGCTTTTTTCAAATAAAGGGCGTTCTCAAGCGTCTTAATCAATTGGACAAAAAGTGTCGGTGAAGAAATTTTACTTAGCGGAAAATAATTTAAGGGAGTCAAAAGTGTTTAACATCGTAATGAATATTTAGATAAACATTGTAGTTTAATAAAGTTTATTACGTACGTAATCAATAAATTTTTATTAGTAAAAATTATTACGCGAGTTTATCATTTCCCTTGGTTGGCAAAATTTACAATTAATTGAGATCACACAAGTAACCTTATCATGCAACCTTAATTTGATAAAATATTAATGGATCGCTCAAGTATCAATTAGAATTCTTATTGATTGTAGTAAATGAGCATCATCACGTTTATTAGCTAAATGCATAGAGATTACTTCATAATTTGCATATTCAAAATTTCTATGTAAATATAATTACTGTTATACACTGTTACGATCACTAGCTAATCACATTGAGGTTGAGGCTTGAGAACACCCCAAATCTGTTTTAATATTCATCAACTGTTTGTTATTTTTTTCTTTCATTATTAGTTTATAAATTTTTAACAAAAAGTAAGATATATTTATAAAAATGCATATGATTTGTATAATAAATTTTATTTATTAATTTCTTTGATCTTTTTTTTAGAAAGAAAAAATGAGTTTTTTGAACAATCCTATCATTAAAGAAAATGTGTCTCATGTCTATAGGCTAACTTTTAATAGTGTATGAAATACTTCAATAATATATGGTCAATCAGATTAAACGCTTGATTTATATACAGTTCCGATCATAGTACTCTCAATCATACACAGTACCCAGAGACTATTTATGGTTTATGCATGAGTTTTTATTATTACATGGCAAATTATTTGTTAATTCAGGATAAGAAAGTGGTTGTCGGAAAAATAAGAGATTCTTGATATCGATATAATACATTAATCCAAGTTCTCGGATAATTCTAAAAAAGTTTGGATGATTAAACTAGCATTTTTTTGGCCAGACTTTCTAAATTCTGGTTAAAATATATTTTTTTTAATTTGACTGGAATTTAGAAGAGTTTTGGCCAAAAAAAAAGTTTAAGCATACCACCTTTTTAGAATTGGCCAAAAAAAAGGTTAAGCATACCACCTTTTTTAGAATTATCTAGGTCCTATTAATCCTAAATCAAATGTTTCTAAATGAATTTCGATGACCATTTATTTTTATTTCGACAATTATCATTTATTAAGTGAGCTCCTATGAGATGCTTTATTCCAGATTAACGCATTTTCAAAATCACATTGAAGGGTAAAGAAAATATAATAGTGTTTTCATAGGTAAAAATAATGTGTGATTTGCACAATGTGAAAAATACTGATATTTCGCAATCTATTAGGCTAATTTTGATTATAAGAACTAGGATAACTATCTACAAATTTTGCTAGGAGGCCCAAAGATTTACATAGTAAAAAAAAAAAGTTCATTGTAATCTTATTTACTATGAAATATACGGTTATAAATGATTATCAGTGTGATCTCAAAGCAGGACAGTGATTTTCTGTGATTCGGCTTTTTTAAGACACAGCTAATTACAGAAATCATCCTTAGTCACCACAGAATTCTAAAAAATCGCAGAATTCTAAAAAACGGCACAGAATAGCCACTTGACCACGAATCCACGTCAGTGGCGCGTGAAATTCTGCAAAAGTAAACAATAACCCGATATAATGTGTTTCAAAACACAGAAATTACAGAATGACTGCACAGAAATTATAAAATAGTACAGAATCGCACAGAAATTTGTTAAATTTATCACATTAAATCACAGAATTTACAAGAAAATCACTGTCCCTGTCTCAAAGACGTATGTGTTTTGATGACTGATCTCAAAAAAACAAATGTGACCAAAATAACAGATCTGTCTCACTTCACTGACAACATGCTTATTTTACAGATACTTAACAGTTAAGATTACACTAACCTTAACTCTATTCTACCTTGTCTTATTGCCAAATAAATAATAACTTTGAATCTATATTTACTGAATGAAATTTCTGTTATTAATATATACAATAAATATATACAATAAAATTAGCAAATTCTATAAATATTCAGTAATAATATATGTAATTACAGAATTCGTTCTTAACCACACACAGAAACAGAAAATCATCGTCCCTGATTATATTGTACAATTTAGCAATATGTTATCGATTAGCCTTGTTGTTCCAACGTATAGAGCTCCAGATAAAATAGCTCCATTTTCACCAACTTCATCAAGTTCTTCTAAACTTACAGGATCTACAAGTGATAAATAATCTAATTTTACGGAAAATCCCAAATTCTGATTTTTAATATATTCGGATTTATTCTCAATAAGATCGTACGCAGGAGCAAAAAGATTTTTTCGATCACGAATATTTTGTTCATATGCGTGCTTTACCATATTCAAGCTTTGATATAATATGGTAGCAACCTTTCGCATTTCAGGTGTGAGATATCTATTTCTAGAACTCATAGCCAACCCATCTTCTTCCCTTGCAGTAGGTCCAACATGCATTTCCAATGGAAAATGCAAATCTTGAATCAAATTCTTAATAACTACACATTGTTGAATATCTTTTTGACCGAAAAAAACATAATCAGGTTGAACAATGTTAAATAATTTTGTAACCACTGTTGCAACACCACGGAAAAATGTAGGTCGAGTTTTGCCTTCCATCTTTTTAGTGATAAAAAAAGTGATTAAAAATATATCACTATTGCTATACATTATTATCCCTTAAACCGTCTAGCGTCCAAATTGGACGCTAAAAGTTTTTTTGACCTATTTTTGTTCATTTATTCTAAATTTTATTAAGCCGTACCCCCTTATTTTCTAAACTAGAATAAAAGCGTACGGTATTTTGAACTCGAACACCTTTCTTATATCAAGATTCACTTGTAATAGTATATAGTCAGACCTCTCTAAGTGCACACCCTCTCTAAATGCATACTCAAATCCTGGTTCAAATATATACTTGACTTCTATAAATGTACTTGGGAAATTGCCTTGAAAATGACCTTACGAGACTATGTAGATTTATGAATGAAAATTAAAATTTATTGTTATCCAGTAATCCAATTCAAATAAACTTTTGTTTATTTTGTAGAATTCAATAAGTTTTACAAAATAAAAAAAAAAAGTTTATTTAAATCGGATTACTGGATGGTTAGAAATTTCATAAAATCTACATAGTCCCGCTTTTTCTTATTATTCTAAGTACCGTTAAAGTTAAAGTGTGTGCATTTAGAGAAGTCTGTTTGTTTATTAGGACATTTATTATCTAATTTTTTAGGATCTGTATCGTTTTATCGACACTCATTTCACCGACAAGTTCATTTCACTGACAATTGTTTCACCGACAAGTTCATTTCACTGACAATTGTTTCACCGACAAGTTCATTTCACTGACAATTGTTTCACCGACAAG
>CAJVQA010008551.1:0-12857 GCA_910591915.1 Cetraspora pellucida
ACGTTTATTGAATAAATAAAATGATTAATTTATTGCTTATCGATATTATTTTGTTAGTCTGAATTTTTGTTTGTATTTTTTTGTTACATAAATTGTTAGTGCTTGATATATTATTCATGTAATGTTCGAAACTTTTTTGGGTGACGATTTTTACCCTGGTCTATATTATCGTTATACCGAAATTAATTACTTAACCGGATCGGCCGAAAAACTATTCGGCTAATTTTTGCCAGGTGTCCCAGAATTTATGATAACAGCTGTAAACGATTAAGAAAAATTTTAGGCGGTTCCGTGTGATATATCACGATGCGTCCCAGTATAAACTAGTGTCATTAGTGGTAGAGAAGTGGCAATCCTTTTGTTTTCCAAAAATTTTCACAAAAGTAATGTTGATCTCTGTTGACGCGTTTAAAAGTGATGAAAGAAATATAACTCGTGAGGCAAAATGGTTTTTTAACAGACGCTCGTAATTCTCTAAGATACATTGCATATTCGTTATTATTATATTAAAGTTATATCGTTAGATAGTAAATTATACAAGAAACATAACCAAGCAATAATTAAAAACAAATCAATTAAAGCATTGCTTTTTTTTAAAGAAAAGTTTTTATATTAATTTAGACTATCAAGTCATATCTCAAAAACTGCCTAAATGATTAATGTTTGATGTTCTAATTAAAAATGTTCTGCTCCCCCAAAAAACTTCATGCTCAATTTCCTAATCTTATCCTAACATATAACAATATCCTAGTCCTAAATTTTAATAGTAAAGCTATACTGTATGTGGTGTTGAACTGATAGTATTATTCTAAATTATAATTTTTATGTACAAGTCACTCGTTATAGTGAACTCTCGACATAGTGAAGACCTTGATATAGTGAAGACTTGATATAGTGAAGACTTGATATAGTGAAGACTTGATATAGTGAAGAATTTATTTTAAATTCATTGCCATTATTTTTAATTCTTCGCTCGATATAATAAAGTTTATATAGTATTCCCTCAATATAGCTATAGTAAAGATTTTTTTTCTCAGTCCAATCACTTCACTATAACGAGAGTGACTTGTATAAAGATGAATTTATATTAAGTAATTTGGCTAATAAATTATTAAGCATTCTATAGCGATAGTCCGATGTATATAATTACAAAAAAGGGATGCAATAGATACCATTACTCGAGTTCAATGCTACAGTACGCTTCACTACCTGTCTGTTATACAAATTGTAAATAAACTTTTTATGACTAAAAAAATTATAAATTTTTATTTCCATTATCATATAACAATGCCAATATAAATTCTATAATTGAAACTAAATTATGTACATATACACTTTATTTAGTCTAATGTAACACCACAAAAAAAAAAAAAATCAATATAAAATTTTATAATTAAATAAATACTATATCCTAAATGTTTTTTAACAGATTATCAAATTTGTTCTAAAAGATTAATTAATCATAAATCCTTCTTTAATGTTAACCTCTTCATACCATTATCTTCACCCTAAAAAATTTGCAGAAAACTATTCATTCGAATTCGATATCGTTTTGATCACTTTGTGTTTTAGAATTGAGAAGTGACTGATCATGATCATGATTGTCCTCTTCGTCACTATCTCCAAAATGGTCAATATCCTCTGAATTTAGTGGAGTCTCAATAACAAGTTCGGCCCTGTTTTATTGATAATTAAATTTGAACATTATCGATTTAATAATTATGTAAAAGATCAAAATATAAGAATAAAACATACATTTCACTATCAGAACTCTCTACAGCGGCTTTCATTACTTGACTAACACTCTTCCTACGTCTAAACCTTCCACGAAACACAAAGACAGCCAAAGCAATAACACCACAAACAACAACGATGAGTGTGGCAGTTCCACTAAAAGTTTTTAAATAAAAAATTAATAATTATCATAATTTATTCGAAATGACAACAAACTAGGAAATCAGAATATGATAAAACGTCCGAAGAAAATACGTAGTTGATCGCTAACAGCACATTTGTTACATTAATTGCATTAATTTCAAATCCCTCTCATGAAATTCTATTCACCAGACATTCGTGATAGTGCTACGCTTCGGAAAAAAAAGACTTACGCGTTGTAATATCGATTCAATATTTCACTATCTTCGCCATTATACATTGTGCCATTTGCGTTCGAAGCCGGAGTTGTGGTGTTATCCAACTAGAACATAGTAACGCAATTAATCTAAAAGTTCATAACATCTTTTTTACAATAATAAAAATAGAAAACTTACATCAAATTTGATCTGAAATTTGGTTTCAATATGTTTATCTATTCCCATAAACCTATACATCATTGCCATACTAACTCCTGGTTTATCATAAGGTACCATATGACTAGTATTGTGAACTACCGCATATGTAAGATTTCTTTCTGACAACATATGCCCAGCTAGCTCATTATTAACAAACCAGTGCTTTTCGGTAAGATTCTATATGCAATAATACGAAAAATAAATAAATTGTAACATTATGCCGAAATATAAGGCACCGAAAGCAAAGAAATCAACCTTAAAACCTTTAGCTCCATTCCACTCCAGCCCCTTTATCATATCTTCTATACCGTTTTTGTTACAAATGAGATCTTGATCTCCACTATTGAAATTCGGATGAATAAATGAATAAAAAATAAATAAATAAATAAAAATAATAAAATATGACAATAAGGTATATATATACATACACGTATAATAAAACATTAATTTGTTTTAAAATCGAAGGCAATAACTACAGCGTTGTATATGTACATAGTTAATGTATTAGATATTAATAATAAACTTACAATTAAATACAAGAAACCTAATTTATTTACCTGAACAGCAGGTGAACTTGGATCATTATCAAAGCCATGACCTACTCTACTACTACATTCTGTCCAGCCGAGTTGTTGTGCGCCAGCATGAATTGCACCGATAACGTCAGAACGCTATTGAACAGTAAAGATTTACCAGAATTGAATTTCATGACTAACATACAAATATAAAACTATTTATTATAAATTCCTTCATTACCCTTAAGTATGTGTAAATAGTTTTAAGGTCATAAGGCCATGACATTCCACAAGAAGGGTATGAATCAGAATGGTCTCGAATATCGTATTGATTTACACATGTTTCATTCTTTCCAATACTAAGAAGAAAATTAAATAATCAATATGTATCAACAACCAATTTATACAACAAACCAAAAAAAAAAATCAACAAATACCGTTTACGCGAACTATCCAAAATCAAAAGAAGAATTTGCTCACACTCATCTAAATGAATTCTGACCTTTTCTTTTTGTGCCTTCATGCAAATATCAAGCTTGTCTTTGGCAAGAGCCTGTATACAATAAACTATAAAATCATTGCAATTCCCAATTCATCCAAAATACTAAAATTATGTACCTTATTCTTTTCATCCAAGAGATTATGTTCTACGGCAAAGGTATAATATGCATTGTACTAATATTATATTTGTAGTTAGGAAAAATGCAATTGATAAAAACTATCACATATATATATGTACATACTTGTGTGATAGGGTCAATCCACCCGTTACCAATCGCTATTCCTTTGAAATTATACTTAGGATTATAATATATTTACATTAATAGAAGTAAGGTAACTTATGAATATAAATAGATATCTTCTAAAATAGTTGCTTCTTACCCTCATATTAACAGAACTTTTTCTTTCACTATTACGCTTTAAGATTGCCGAAGCTATGTAAGGTATAAAAGTACCCGCAAAACTTTCACCAGCAATATACATCTTGAATTTATAAATACAAAAATATAAGTCCAATTATAATTATAATTGGCTAGTCATTTAATAGAAAGAATACTTTGACATACTTCATCTTTAGAATATTCAGGAAAGATTTCAAAAAATTTATCAAGGAAAAGTAAAAATTGTCCAGGAATCTAAAAAAAAAAAAAAAAAAGTGGTATAGTTTTCAGATCAATTGTTAATTAATAACAGTAATAACAGTATTCTAACCTGTGTTACGTTACGTAAATAACTATCACTACTAGCAAAACTAAAGCCAGTTCCAATAGGCTGATCAACTATAAAATAATTGAGATTTATTATAATAAAATTAAATTAACTTGTGAAATTGATTAAAATATAATTACCATAAAGCACATTAGCATATTCATTCCATGCTCCATCGATCAATCTCAATGTCTGATTGCTATTTATTCTCCAGGGACCAGTTTCAAGAAATACGCCATCCATACTTTGAGGTTGATTTTTAATAAGTACTAATATTCTGATAACTAAAAGATCAGATAAAGACAATTAATTACCTCGAACTAAATAATAAATCATAAAAATAGTTATACGTTAGTATATGATTTTCCAAATAGTTGTGTTAAAAATATGTGTGCTTAATAACTTACCATCCAGGTCCTTTAAATCAAGAATTGTAATTGATTAGTTTCAAGCTCATTTTGAATCATATGAAATATCTTTTACAATTTTCATCTGAACTCACCGCCATTAAGCCATATAATCTAATGAGAATTCCGATTTTAAAATAAGTTTTATGTACACATTGTCTAATCATAAAAAAAAGAACTCCTCATTAACTTACAAATTTTGGTTTGTCGGCAATGTGACGATTATGAATTAACCAAAAGAATATGTTAGAACTAGTCTTTTCATCGATGTTAATATGTCTATAATAGTAATTATCAGAAATTTATTAATCTCTAATCTCTAATAAAATCTAAAAAAAATAATGAAAATTAAAAATGCAACTTACCCAGCATGCATTTTGAGATTCGCATCATCAGGAAGACCGGGTAAATTACGTACAAAGTAATCAGAAGTTGAAGGAGCTAATTGATTTAATGTATTCGTGAGTAAATATATAAAATTCAAAACCATTAGATATTGTTTAAAGAAATAGATCGTTAAAATGCAAGCTTTAAATACCATTAATTGCAGTTGTGGTCTTAGCAACGGCAACAAGGGCGAGCCCTAACTTTAAAACTGAAGGCCTCAAGTTAGGCTTCATACTTAAGGACTAGTTTTTAAAAGAGAGAAGTTGAATGTTTCGTCCACTTTTACGTGAACGGCAACTTTTAATTAATTATTGAGTAACTGTTTCGCAAACAAATGCAAATTTGTTATAATTAGATTACCCTAGTATGGCATAATGAAAGTTCAATTTCATTGGCTAATCAACAAGAATTCTGATTGGCTAAAATTTAACGCGAAAACAATTCTACAAAATCACTTTCTTTGTATCAATAAAAAAAGAAAATTCCTTGCAAATTTTGGTATAGGCTAGAGACTGGACTCGAGCCACCTCGTAGCTTAAAAAACATAGTCTTAACTCGAGTTAAGACTATGTTTTTTTGGCTACGAGGTGGCTCGAGTCCAGTCTCTAGTATAGGCCATAACATTGTTCTATTATCTAAAAACATATGGGCTAATCGGCGAAATTGGACCTCAGCTAATGACATTTAATTGGTCATATAAATACCTTAAATAATTTTAAGGACATAATGATTATGCAAAATTATGCGTCAAACCCATTTGTTTCCTATTGGTTAGAACTCTATTAAGGCATATCATTTGATAATCAAAGACATGATTTTTGGTTTGTCTTGAAGCAGAAAATAAATTTTTGGCACGAAGCGTCAAATAACCTTCACTAAAAAATTTTTTAGGATACGTACTAAATTTTCTGCTGCATAACGATAACGCTAAAAACAATATAAAACTGCATGATTAAAATCCATTTGATTGGTTGATCACGAAAAAAATTTTTTTTATAATACCTTAAGAGTAAGAAAAGGTCTAACTTTACTTCTATGCAAGCTAGGTTACATTACATATTGACTATTCATGAAGCTTTACAGGCATTTTGGCAGTTCGTTTGTCTACTCCAAATTTAATCTGGTATAATAAAAGGCTTTACTATGACTAAGGATTGAAATCGGTTAGTTGACTAAAAACTGTTAGTCAAAATCGACTAATTCGATCGACTAGTCCTGTAAATCTGCCCCGCTTTAAGAGACACCTTATTTGGAACTCATACAGAGGTCGTAATCATGATCGGCGGGCCGGAATTAACAATTTTATCAAGATCACTAAAAGTTTACTAATGAAGTCATTAACGTTAAGTAAAGCTGCCCAGCTAATAATTTTGGGTGACTCGTATTGCTAAATGCCGGCCTAAATCCGATGGATCCGACCCGGAATTCTTATTTGGGCGGTTGTGATTTGTGTAACATTAGATGGTTTTATTGGTCTCAGATACCATGTCGCGTTGTTTAGCTTTTTAACTAATAAAGGTTTATTAGGATAATGTCTGATCAACAAATTGAAGAATTCCTTGCAAAAGAACCAGTTAATTAATCTGATAGTTTATTTATTATTTATTAAATTTTTTTCTGATATAACCTTTTTTTTTTTTTTTTGAAATTAGAAAGTTCCAGTAAAATTTAATCATGACGTTCAAGGACTTGGCAAATATATTGGTTTAACAAAGTCAAATGTAAGGTTCAATATATTGTACTTTATATTATATAATGATTATTTTTTTTGGCTTACAATATATACGCGTTTCTTTTTTAACGATAATCGAAGAATATCTCGGCGAACCAATGTGTGGAATTACCATTTTACATAGCTGCTGTTTTGTTTAAACGGTTTGAAATTTATTAATTTTTTTAATTGCTTAAAAAAAATAAATACTGGAATGCTAAAAAAAAATTCATCACTACAATGCGTATATATGTGTGAAATAAACTATATTCCAAAAAAAGCCGTTTGATTACAATGGATAGACCGGCATTCTTAGAAAATAAAGTCATAAATGCGTTGCAAGTTAATCCATTAAATGTCAATTTACGTATTTTATGTCCACAATTTTATACTTTTGCAATAAAATATTTAGAACTGTATCTTTTTTCATGAAATTTTTTTTTTTTTTGTATTTAAAGAATCTTGTTGAAAATTTATATTATTCTGAAATTCTTTTTCTGAATTTTGGAAATAGGTATGAAGATCCTGATTTAGCTGAAATTTTGATGAAGGTACACGCATTCGATTCTATTTTCCAATTATTCATAATTACCATTTTTTTTTTTCTTAATTTGTAGAGTAAAAAAATTAGAGGTCTTGAAATCTTTGATCGAGCAAAAAGAATTTATGAAGATCACAATGAGTTTATCGAAAAATTGGACGATGGTGAACAATTAAGTATGCACTTATTATTCACTGTGATTAACCAAATAATTTGTATACAATAAATTCATAAAATCAAATGACTATTTAATTTACAGTGTTTGAGAAACAAAGAGCAATATGTGAAGATAGTTATGTAGATTATTTGAGAGATTTTTCGAAACGCTCTTAATCAAGGAAAATGTGCACGTTTTTTGGTTATGTTTTTTTTTTTAGTATCTAAATTCTTTAATACATATTAGCGAAGAGTTTTACTCTTCGTTATATTTTGAATAATCATTGCATCATATTCACAGTTATTGTAACTTTTTTTGAGACGCGTAACAACACTTAGCCCATGTAATTAATAAAATAAAACCTAGTTTTTAAGAATTAGGTTCTAAAACCGGATTCTACAGTTCTGAACATAAAAAACTTATTATCCGTACTGTATGAACAACCAGTTACTATATTTGTGGACATCATATCAATGTAAATTAATATAGTTATACCTCTGAATCTTATCCCGGTAAGGATGATGAGCAATACCCGAGTCTTAATCATGAGACTATTTCTGAGGGATACTGTAAGTAATGGTCAACGGTAATAGATAACTTAGAGTTTTGATCCAATTGATAAAGATCTCATAATTTGCACCTTGATCTAGTATATGATGGATCTGCTATCAAGGAAGATCTTATACAATCATTTACGGTACTATCAGGAATTACATCATCAATTGTTAAATTTTATAATTTGTCGTTATTATGCAAAATTGACATTATAAGAAATGAATTACAAGTGTTGTTTTTGATTTATTCAATTCCAATAAAATAATTTCATCATTTTACCATTTCGTTCTCTCATCAGATTAACATCGAGGAACTTCTTCATAAAGAGGTGGTCGTAAATCATCACATATTTTGAATTTACTGAATTTATGACCATAAAATACAGACATTCCATATAATGTTTCCTATCTTATTATTCCAAATGAATAAATATCTGATGCTGGAGTGTATGACAGATCTATTAGAATTTCTGGAACAACTTATGGTAGAATTCTAAAAATTCCGGCTTTTCTTCAAAATTAGAATTTGATAGTCCCAGATCAGAAATATATTGGCATGTAAATTTTATTGTAAAATGTTTTTACTATGTAAATATCGATGAATATATCCTTGAGAATGAATTTCTTCAAGATAGAAATAATATAATTTAGAAGTTTTAATATATGCTTCCATTACAATTGAGATACATACATCCTCAAGATTATTTCGTGATGAATCTCTTGATGCACGTTTTAAGATAAGGATATATTCATTGGAGTCCGGTTGTTGTACTATTTCATGACATTTTAGAAATGAAGAATTTTTGTATCCTATTTGATTATATGCTTTTAACTAATTAAATAGTTAGTCACATAATTGAATAACTAAAATAATCATCATGTTATTATTACCTCAATGATAAAATTTTCATAATTTTATTTAGCGCACTTTTCGATTTTATGAAAAGGCTGCAGGACCAAGCAGCACGATACACTTGTGTTGTTCTATAACCTTAAATGACCTATATGACTTGTCGTATGTCATTTGGTCATAACGAGATTGATGACTTATGACTTTTTTAATATGACTATGACCAAAAGCCATATGATAATATGGCCAAGGTCATATAGAACAAATGTTATGACTTACATCATTGAAGATCCACTTTTACCAACTTCATTGATATTCTTAAATCATCTGCATAAATTTTTTTCGTCCCAATTTATTTAAATTAGTAAATTTGCGTGAAATACAAACATTAAATATTTATGTAAATACCACATTCGATATCGATGATTGGCCACCGTAAATTCTCGAAATAATGGGCATAGATGCTATTTCGAAATTCGCGCCTCTAAAAATAATATATTTGGTTTTGAAATGACGTCTATGCGCGTCCTGAAATAACGCACACTTTATATAATTCTGTTCATATGGCTTTTTTTTTAACTTTCATAATAAATACTTGCACATCAACATTGCAGAATTTTCGAATATTATGTTAAAAGAAGATTCTTCACGATCTGAAAAATCATTCTGTTATTTCAAAACAATACGTAGGTGCTCGTTATTTCGAGACATTTCGGCTGATTTGATTTTTGGGGCCTTTATTCGATAAAATGTTGCACGAAAATTGTCTTCTAAGTAACGTTGAAAAAGTAACCATTGAAGCACTTGTTACAACTAAGAAACGAGCTTTTTTAGTATCTAGACAAGACAAAAACGAATAATAAAGATCAATAAATCGATTATGCTAAACTATAGAAAAAAGCATTTTTACCGGTTGTTAAAATATTTGGGTATTTTAAAATGGGTTGGTCATTGAACTACGGGTTGGTAACTGTAAAGAGCGAAATTAGAAATTTTTCAAAAAAATATATTAAAAAAAAAAGAAAGTTATACATATTCCCATTATTTAATAACGGACTTTACACTCTAACGAAATCGAAACGACAAATCTATAATCTTTCTAACGACAGCACTAAAACGACAAAAGCCTGAAATTGTACAAGGAAGCGCCAACCAACGACGACTTCAACGAAAACGATTCAATAACAACGACAGCTATATTATAGACTGTATTCTAAAATAAAACTGGTAAAAAAAAAACCCCCAAAGAAAAAAACTATTAGTTTGTATAGCTTGCGATATCGTTATTTACAACAATACAAATTAAGCACTATATAATTCAAAATTTGTATATAACAAAACATTCACCTAGAAGGATACTTGGTTTCAGTGTATCCTATAACTAGGTTTATAACGAACCAAATTGTATCTTAAGTAGGATGTATGCAATAGATAACATGGATAACATTGTTCAATAACATGAAATACTAACCAAGGCTCCAATAAATGAGTGTAAATTATTTAATGAAGTTTTCAAAGGTCTAAAGTTCAGCATATTGCATATTTAAGTAAAAGAACTACTAGTAAAAGATGTCATCATTAGCAATCTTTACTGCTTAGCCATCTTGCATCTTAGACAACCTGAATAATATTACATCAAAGGTTTTTTTGTAGTTAAACTAGCTTCTTTTGGAGCTAGGGTTTTTTATTCAGTAGTTAGGATATAGGGACTCATGGCTAAGGCCTCAAAGGAGTCTTCTTATATTAGAGAGTACAACTAGTCATATGTACATTTTTGATGTCTAATTAAGTAGTCTGCCAATGGTTCTATACTAACTGTCATACCTGCAACCCAACTAGAGGTGTTGCCTATTTAAACCCTCTGTATTGCAATCCTTACTGTATCACTAAATCATCTTTGCTACATAAGTTAGTCAAGAAGGTCTAGATGTTTATCTGTATCTTTAGAACCCATACCTTATTTTATGTAATATATTCTTAGAAGCATCATTACTAGAATCTTCTGTGTTCTATATACAGTTAACCTAGTTTTATGTAACACATTATAGTTACCTAACACTTGCAGTCAGAGTTAATCTTAAACTGTTACATTATATTATTTTTATCTTTATAAAGTTCACCTAAACTCTGGTATCTATCTTTTTGACATCTTCTTTATCATCCTTTACTAATCACAACTTAGAACTGATAGACTTCTTAGATTTCCAATCTAGATGGTTCAGTATGATATACCTTAATATTTTTTTTTCTAGCAATTTTAATAGTCTGATTGGTCATATACTCCTTTACATATCTTGTCATTCAGTTTATCTGTCTGTTCCTATAAAGATGTTTCATGAACTTTTATTAGTTTGATAGTATCATCAAAAGTTTGTATTATCTCTTTACTTGTGAATTTCTAAATAGAATTTTGTTTTTACAGTTTTTTAGTCTTCTGCACCTAGTAGTCTTATCATAAGTTTATACTGAAGTTTTATATAATATTGGTTATTAACATTTCTTTATATACATATCATATTACATTTTGTATAGATGTTCCAAGCTTTCAATAATGAATAAAACCTAATTTAGTGTACTTGGATTACAGCTGCATGAAGTCAACTAATCAACAGAAGACAGTTTTTGTAATACAGATTAATTTTCAAATTTTATTATAAATAGAATTTGAAACTTAGACCTGTCATTTAGAGAATGATAACTTAACTATTATACTAGAATCATTATTCTTATATCAAAGATATTTAAGCAGTTATTTAGATATAAAATCTTAAGAAAGTTTTTATAAATAAAAAAAATTAAATATAAGTTATTAGAGTGTGGTGACTTAGTGAAGTGAATAAGTTGTTATACCCCCAAGTAATAGGTTATAAGTTCAAAACCTACTAACAGTAAAATTTGAATAATCATCTATATAATATATAGACTGTATTACAGTGATGACATTCTATCGATCAGTTGAGATTGGATATCTGTAACTATGATCATATTAGCATGACTGGTAGGTCTGAAATATTTGTATAACCTTAATTATACAGAGGAATACAAACTAGTATCAGGCAGTGCAATCCTAATAGAAGGTCCTATGAACTTGAAATATGAACTAATAAAACAGCTGCCAGCTGTGGCCCACTAGCGACCAAGCAGTGGGAAATTCAAAAAAAAAAAAAAAGATTTTTCAGAATTACTCTATTTTAATACTAAATAAAAACCCCTAATCATAAAAAAACTAAATTCAAAAAAATTTTTTTTTGCTATTAAATATATCAAATATGATGTTTTTTGAGCTGATTTTTGAAGATGAACCCAACATAAATATGGATTATTCAATTCATTTAAAAATTTATTGTAAAAGATAAATTATCTAAAAAACAGTTTTAAGAAATAATAACTTATATATTTTTTTTTATTTTTTTTATTATTTTTTTGTTAAAGGCCATATTTGTGATGGTATTTTTTAACTTTTATTGAGTTAATTATTACAACTATTTTTATAGAAATAAGAATACAACTAGTTATACATACAACTTTTAGTTGCTTATTTAAATAGTCCACTCTAAGGTTTTATACTAGATGTCATACTTATAATCTATCAGAAGATTATCTATTTAAACTCTCTAATTATTTGCCTTATCATAATGTAACTTCAACTTACCTTTCTATATATATCTAACTAGTATACTATCTGAGCAGTATGGTACCTACTCTTTTTGTACTAGTTCTTAGGCCATTATATATTTTAGAGTATATTATTTGTTAGTAAAATGCAGGAGACTTTTTATTGTTAACTATCTACTCACTTTTTAGAACACTAACAAGGGCTACTCTTACAGAGTTCACTCAGACCCCAACACTAACTTTATAACATATTCCTAGTACTTTTAGTATACTCCTGCTTTGAACTCAAACTCCCAATTCTGATAACTCAAAAGAACTGTAACCTGTTCTTAGTATTTTGAAGCCAGCTCAATATTCTTTTTTTCTGGTTCGAAATCTAACAGCCTGATTGGTAGTACTTCTTATCTGAGATTCTTGTCTGCCCAATTTCTTCATATTGGTATCCATTTCTTAGGTTTAGCCTTTATAGTAGTATTGTCAAAGATTCATGTTATCTCTTTACTTAGAATTTTTAAGTGAGCTTCAGCTTTCCAGTTTTACAGATTTATATAGCTCAAGGACTTATTTTAGGTTTGCACTGCCTGATACTAGTTTGTATTCCTCTGTATAATTAAGGTTAT